>WIUT01005768.1:0-14423 GCA_010645135.1 Tetragonula clypearis
CCGGTTAATTACACCGACGTCGACCTGTCTTTCCCCCCCCCCCTTCTCTCTCCCTCTCTCTCTCACACACACACACACACACACACACGCTCTTTTCCCCTGTTGCTCTCTGTCACCGCGAATTTTCCACGGCAAACAAAGCAGTAACAAACGACGAGAGGACGTTGAACAAACGTTGAAAACAACGCGAGGCGACGCGTTGGGGCGCCGGTGAAAGTACAGCGCAACCGGGCTTTATACATACATATATATATATATATATATATATATATTGTAACGAGTACAAAAGAGACTCCACCTTCATGACCACGCAACGCATGCTTTTTATTACATCGTCCCGCGCGACTTATATTTAAACGGCGCGACAATATCACATTGCGCGCTCTTCCCGCTTCTGTATGACGTAGCGCGGTGCGACACACTCACACACGCGCACACACGTGCATACACACACGAGAGAACGAATCGCCGCGTTATATTAACCGGACGCGGGAGGCCAACTAGTACCCGTGGCTGACACTTAAAATCAATTAGCGGTATTAGAAAGTCGACCGGTTATCCATTTCGACGTCGATTTCCCAGTAGTCGATCATCGCTCTAGGTCCCGATCGTTCTGCTTCGTCGTCGTCGTTTCGCTTCGCGGTTTATAATGCTGTAATCAGGGCGCCGCTTGTGATTGATCCTCGCCTCTACCGCGGAGTGAGAGTTAACCCTCTGTGAGATGAATATTTTTCATGACTGATAGAAAAATTAACTAACATTTACCTCGATATTCCGAGTTAGAACTGATAACCAAGAATGTCACTGATTACCAAGAAGGCATTATATATTGTGACAGCGACGTTGATTACAAATGAAGGAAAAAGGAAATAAAATAGCGACAAATATATTGTAGTTTCTTGTTGAATCTCGTAGCATATTTATTCAAAGGAGTAAACCTCCATAATATAACGAAATATGTACGCCACCTTGTGGAAAAGAATTAAATTTTATTTGATAAAATATTATTGTAACCCTTGTATAAAGAGTTAACGAAGAATTCTTGCAATATACGTGGACCAACGTTCTGATTTTAATCGAATTGCGAACGAATTCCTTCCACCGATAGCGTGGAGTCTCGACGAAACAATAATTACCGAGATTCGAGTGTTCGATTACCGTGGCAGCATTTTCCTAAGCTACTTGATTTACGCCATCGAGAAAGAATTCATCCAGCCGCGCATAAATATCCGACACATTGCTCGACCGAAATTCTTCGGATACCTGCGCGTGTCCAGTCGTCTCTTTCAATTTCTCCTCTGTTCGCGTTTTAACGAATTTCAAATGCCGCGATCCGTGAAATAATTTGCACGCCAAGGACGACCAATTAAACTTACGCGCGCTTTTCTCCATCTTCATCCTCGGATCTGACCAGAGTCCGTTTTGTTCGAAAGTACGATTCACAGCAAGAGACAGACCCGTCTCGATGAGACGAGAGGTCGATCGATCGATCAACGACGAAATTCGAGGAAACGAAAGAGACGGAACGATCGTCGACGTGGCCGATGATAGTCCACGTTCGGCAAGAACGAGCCGAAAACTCTGCCAAATGGACGTCGGTCCACTTTGACGCGCCGCGTTATTATGTAAATCCAACCGGAAGTTCTTTCTGGATTCTTCGTTCGCCGCCACGGCGGCGCTGGTAATCACTCTGTTCCGGCCTCGAAAATTGCGCGAGTCTCTCATGCCGAATTGTACACTCGCATTACGCGCACGAGAGCGTGCAAATTGGCCTTTTCATCCTCGTTCGATCGCCGTCGAACGAGGATCTCGAGAAGAAGAGAACGAGAGACCTCGTGTAATTGAGGGGGAGGGTTGGAAATCTAAGCGGATTTGAAATGCACGTCCGTTCATTAAAACGGATGTTGAACTTGTTGCCGTTGTGCTTGTTCCCCTCTACACGAACGACAATGGAAACGATCGTAATTAGTCGACGTTGATTAAGGAAATAACACAGCGCGCCCGGTTACTAATTCATGCAACAATGTCGTACACGCGACTTCTGTGACTGACGTCGCAGGAAATTGTGATCGCCGAAGGAATCGGTGTCTGCCCTATCTACCCTCTATCTACCTTGCCTCGTCGTTGGAAAAAAGAAAAAAATGAACAGTCTTTCTCCTTCGTACCGATGGTAATTTGCCACGCGGAAACGCCCACACGGAGAATGGAACGTGTTTTTACGTTGGAAATATCCTTCGAAAATAATTTCCTGTTTGACTCGCTTCCTAGGCCGGTTTATTTCCAACGCACGACGAATATATATATATATATATATATATATATATATATCGCGGAGAAATATCAAATATTCGAGGGAAATTAAAATACAATAGCCGCGCGCAGCCGATTGTTTTTCCACGCGCCGCGAACCACGCGGCAACGAATTTTTCCCGCGAAAGCGAATTTCACATCGCGGCGATTCGGCAAAATCGGGCGATATCCAAATACGCGTTGTTCGTGTTCGGCGAGAACGTCCCTTTTCCCCGGCGTACGATCGATTTCACTTTTGTACCAATCGCGGAGAAAGAGAGACGATTGTATTATATTTTGTATATCGTGGCTTGGCAATTTAACATGGCGATGTTTTAACTGGCACAGGGTGCGAGATTTTGCACGTCGAAACCGACAGCGATTGATTTCAACTGTAAATTGAAAAATGATATATTGTTCCCTAATAACGCTCTGCGATATGTAAATACATACATCGTTACATCGTGGAAAGATGAGATCACCGCGTATCGATTTACTCTGATCGCACAATCAAGACAGATCTCGTTCAAAGTGAGATCAAACGTGTGTGATCAATTTAACTCTCCATAACGAGGAATTTTTCCGATTTGCGTAGCAGGTCAAGAACCGCACAAAGTGTCGCTGCAGTGTCAACAAACATAACGGATAATCGGAACGAAATCTATATACAATATAGGTCGTTTGACCTGTAAGATTGAATCGAAGAAATGGAGAAAAATTGGAAAAACGAAAGAAAAAAGAAAGAAGAAAGAAGAGGAAAGAGAAAAAGAAGGAAAAAAAAAAGCACTGACCTTGAGGAGCTGCCGGAAGTAAGGGCTGCAGGCTGAGAGAACTACCTTGTGCGCGGTGAAGCTGTTACTCTCGCATGCCAGGGTCACGTCCACGAAATCCTCCACGTCCCTCAGATGACGAAATGAGCTGAGGATGCTCGAGTGGAAGTCGTTCCACCTGAGTGAGTACTGTTGCTCGCCGCTCGACGAGGACGAAGAGGCCGCCATGGCGTCCGTCCCCTCGGGACCCACGGCCGAGGGCACCAGAGGTGCTATCGTGCTCACTCTACCACCCCACGGACACCTTCACTGCACCCTCTCGTCGTGTTTTACGAGGCACCTCGCTCTCTGTTCTTCTTTTTTCTTCTTTTTCTTTTTGTTGTTTCTCTTCTTCTTCTTCTTTTTCTTCTTCTTCTTCCACGCACCACCCTCGAGGGACAGTTGCCGGCTGTTACGTCTCAACCAAACGCGAGCAGCAATCCCACGATTACAAGGATGTTCGTTCAGGATGAAACGAGTGGTCAATAGTATTTTACGTGTTTGAAACGTCCTCGAGTGAAATTTCTTTGGTAATCTCGTAGTATTTTCTTTATTTTGTTAGGTTTTCTTTTCCTTTACTTTCTCTCTATCGTCGATAGTTCTGCTGTTAAAATATGTACCGTTTGAAACAAGATGATGGCTTTTCACAGGATGAAGCTTCTAGTTTCCTAATCGAAGAGGTGTGTTTCTTGTGTTTCTTGTATTTCTGTCAGGTGTAAGGAAACGTCGGGTCTACTATCGTCGGTACGATGGATCTCATAATAACGACATCCTGATAGCGACGAGAGGACGTTATCCGCCGCCGCTGCTGCAGACTGACGAGACAATGAGCCCGCGATCGCTTCTGTAAAACAATGCATAATGTCTATTGCGAACGCCTGATCCCTGGCCTGTCCGCCATTTTCGAACACTGTTCGATAAATGCCACAAGATTCATTTTCTACGGATAATGAATTCAATCCAGCGCGTTGAACAATTTTCATTTTTTCTTTTTTTCTTTTTCTCACTTTAACACTGGAACCGCCAAACTGGTCAGAATGACCAATTTATAATTATACATGGAAATTTTACGTATCTTAATTAACAGAAACTTGCGTCCATTAAAAAACAAGCTTCCATTAATACATTTTATTAAAAATCGCTCGATACTTTTCTTGTACCTTGCACTTTAATTTCTTTGCTACAAGTATTATACTTTAGTCGTCGATGTATAATTCTAGTGTTAAAAATCGCTTGAAACAAGATGATGGCTTTTCACAGGATGAAGCTAGTTTCCTAATCGATTTTTTTCCAAACGTCGAAACTAAAAAATCTCCTGCGCGAAATCATTGGAGAATCGAGAATTTACTTTATCTTATTGATTGTCTTAAAGTCGACACGCTAATCTCACTAATCTGTAATGCTCTCTAACGCCTATAGGCGCTCATTTCACATTGCTCGAATCAAACTAAAGGCGTCTATAAGCGCTTGGCAAATATTATTGAGTCATGTATTATTTAAACGTGATTATTTTACAATTATTTCATATAATACCTCTAAAATGAAAAGGTGTGGTAATAAATTAATCACAAAAAGACACAAGTATGTAGTGTGTATGAAACATAATGGAGGAAAGGAGAATGCTAGAAATGTGATGTAGAATTATGTATTGACCCATGTTAATGAATTGTACCTATACTTTACTAGATTATTAGATATATTATGAAACGAAGCTCAAAATTACTGTTACATGCATTAAAGATTCAGAATAAAAATACGAATGAATAAATAATATTGGTTTAATGTAGTGCAATTCAACGTCTTGATTATTTCAATATACCTTCCGAGAAACGTACGCTGACGAAAAACGTAGGTCGCGATTCGAAGTCTGCTGCAAGTAGCCAAGAGACTCTTCACGCTATTTCGATTCCTCAACTATTTCACGTAGTACGTTCAATATCTCAAAAAAAAAAAAAAAAAAAAAAATGCATGCGAATTAGAAAATAAAGTACCTTGTCTTGTACCTGAGAAGTTCGACGATCTCCAACAATTTCTCCCTTCTTCCGCTCCCTTCTCCGACGTGCTTGGTTTCTCCTCTCCAACTTGGACCACGACGTATATCACTTTTTCCTGTTCGACGAAATCCGTGCTCCCTCGGCCCAGCCACTGCTTGATCGACGCGTCATTCCGACATTCGTTGTCGACAAACCCGTCGATGCTCTATATCAGTTGTCGTTTGGACACCCCACGCTTCACTGTCGTCTACCAGGTCACCTGAATTTCGTGGAACATTCGAGTCCTTGCTTATCATGCCACTTCGCCCCACTTTCGCTTCTTTCTCTCCTCTCTGGCGTCTTCCTCTAGCGTTTCTTTCGCCCAGCTATTTAGCCGCCTTGAACTCTCCCCTTCTGCAAAACGTATTAAAACGAATCTAGTTAATCTGGTTCAACACAGTCAGAGTCAGTTAAATCAGCTTGGAGAACACAAGAAGATTAAATTAATCGGCAAACAATTTCGCTCGTATTGTTTGCTCCTCGCGCGCTTGAAGAAGGAACGCAGTGCCTCCTCCTCGTTTGCCAGAGAATGATTATTCTCCATGTTTCCAGTCGGCCGCCACAGTCTATCGAGCAATGGCGCACACGCACACGTATGAAAACGATCGTCGTTAACCGATCCGAATCGTCAAAAACTGCAACGACGTAAGATCGTTCTCCCTTTCGAGTTTCCTTTTCGATCGCACTCGGGCAAACTAACCCGGAGAAACGACAAGAGACGTAATCCAATTACCGAGCGTTACCAGCGACTAATCGTAATTCTCCTCAACTTCTCGTAACGTATCGAGTGAAATTGATCGGTTTCGAGAAACCGATCGCTCGATTTGCTTCACCACATAATCCTGTCAAGACATCAATATTCTCGGAAGAATTACTTGCAGATCAATTTTTTTTTTTTTTTTGTATATCTTCCTTTGTAGAAAGTATCGTGTCTTTTATCACGCTCTTCCTGTTCGCAGATCGAAAAACGATATGCGATTGCTGCTGCATCTGTCCAACAGGTCAAAAGAATTCGTATAGAGAATCGTATTCGGCTCCTTTCGACGTGTCAACGCGCTTCGTGTCAATTCTTTTGTAGGTTGTTTCTTCAGCGCCCGATACCGATCGCGCGATTTTCCATCGCCGAATAATTTATCCGTCCAGCGATGAACAACCAATCCAAGGCAGAGGCACGAATTTCCACAGGCGATCCTCTTTGTTGTCAGAATCCTTAGATACTTGTCGAGATTCAATTTACAACGACGTGATGAATCTATGAAATAAAGAGGGCGAGTAAAAAAGTTAAATTTCTAAAGATACGCTTCTAAGACGAGAATCATTGAATTACTTTGAAATTCTTTATTCATTCGAATCGTTGGATTATTTTGAAATTTTTATTTATCCCGCTCGATGCAATATGTCGGCCCTTTATCCAGAGAAACTCTTCGCGGCTTGTGGAATATTAACAATAGCCGAGCAGGAGAATGATCGAGAACTGTGCAATATCGCGATAAACGATAACGCGACTATCGCTGGTATTTACGATTCCGCGAATTTATACTTCGTAACAGGCTCGACAAATATTAGAAAACCAGCGAGAGATAATGTCACATCCCGTGCTAGAAGTAACGAGTGAACTCGATCGAGAGAGCCGTAGATCCGCGGATTCACTTTTCCCACCTTTAATTCCAAAGAAGGAAGAAGAATCCCGCAACTTCGAGCGAAGAATATTTCCAGCCTGGCGCCGCTGCTCGTTTTCAAATCACGAAAACGCGCGAGCGTGTTAGAGCGAGTCGACGAATTCGGCAGCAGCCGAAGCTCGCGATCGTTTCGGAAAATCGAGCGAAACGTGCACCGGCGATCGGTCGAGATACTTTCCGAGTGATTGAGAACACGTAGAGTCGGCAGTCACCTCGCGGTTAGAATTCTCGTTTCTCTGGCGGCGAGTTGGAGAATCTGCGCGCGCCCGTTGAATCTGGAAAACGCGACACGTGAGAAAGAAACGCGGCTGAACGCGATTCGGCCTGCAAATGAGCATAAGTAAGCGGACGCGATACGAATCAAAACTCGTACACGTACTCGCCTCCGAGCAGCACTCGCCGCATTATGAAACTGACATAATGACCAGCGGGGAATTTCGCAACCGCATACCTAGAAAGCGTTACGAGGCGTGGTGTGCGCCAGCTCTCCGTGTTATCTCAGTCTCGATATTGAAATTAAACGCGCGTTTTCCCGGCAGACGTGTACAATCGCCGAAAACGACGAGAGACCCGAATTCCAGTATCAGCTGATCGAGCAGCGAGGACGCGTTGGAATTTCTATAAAAGTTGCAACAGAGATGATTTTTGCTAGAAAATTTACATCGTCGCGAGACACTAGCAAAAGTATCCTAAACGTACCGTGATAATTCTGCAAGAATAATCTGCTGATAAGAAAAGAGTCGTGCGTGTATTTTGTAGAAAGTTCCTCAAGTCTGAGGGAAATAATCTTCCGTTTTAATTTTATTTTTAACCGTGGAAAATAAAGACGAAAAAATTTCAGAGCAACTGTTCAAATCGATCTACGTGGATCTTGCATGATTTTAAAGAATATCTTCCTTCGATTTCATCCCGAGAATTCGTATGCTCTTATAAAATTAATTTCGTTTATCTATAAATTTCGAAAACAAACGAAATTAATTCACAATAATACACACACACACACACACACACACACACATATTCGTTCGATTCGCGCATCGCGTGTTTATACGCTAATCCTTCGGCGTGTGTACACGCTACAGTGCTCCACCAAAGTATAGCGCATAGTATTATACGCTAATAATAACTGCATGAGTTACTCTCGCCGAGATATTTTTAAAAGAGCACTCCGAGTTGTATTTCATATGCCGCGATGAGAAAAAAATTTCTTGGAATTAAACGTAATGTATGCACATCGATTACGTACCGTGAATAATACATTGGAAATCCCGATTACTCTCATTTAAAAAAAGAAGAAAGAAAAAAAAGGAAATCTTTTCAATCATCGCAATTGTCTCTTTCGATTCCGTCTGTTCGATGAACGTAATTTTCGAGTCACCGCGTTAGAAAATGTCGCAGAGATACTCCAATCATCGAAAGGAGTAGTTATCCCGTAGTTGAACACCTTATAAAATTCTTGTCACAAATTATATCCTTCTATCAGGACGATCGAGCGCGCGTCGATAAAGCGAGAAGTTCGCGTAATTTTTCTCGAACCACGTCGCGTTCCTCGGCCATGAAATTTGGTTAACAGAACAGCGTGTATAATCACGTATACGCATAATTCCGGCGAATCGAGTCGTCTGGCGCGTGAACATTTAGCGGCGAAATTTTCGTTTCCATCGTCCGTCCCGAACATATATCCAGCCCGACGGCAATGTCTTTCGGATCAGGTGTTCGCTACGTGGGAAATCGAGCCACGTCCCACGTGTGCGTCACCCGACATATCCCATTGTATCGTATGAATGAATCGCGCGTCCCTGAATACATTTTCGACCGATCGATCGTGCTCGTCTGCGTGTTCGCGCTTCACAGCCAGCCAGGTTGTGTTGTGCCACCTCCTCACTCGCTTGCCACCACGTTACGCGTGTTCTCGGTTCTGCAAACGCCGGTAAAAGCCGCGCGAACATTCAACATCCAAGATGATCAAGGATCTCTCGGCGAGCGCGTTAATTACTATTACGTCGTCGTTCGATCCGACAGACTCGAGAGAGAGATGAACCCAGCCGTGCAGGGACACGGGAGCGAGTCACTTTAGCGATTCGGGACGCGCGCAGAGACAAAAGGCGACTCCACTCCGACGTGAAAACGCGCTGATCTGCATACGGCGCTCCGACGCGGCCGCGTGATTCATGAAACCTGACGAGCCGGCGCGAGATCGCCGGAGAGAGAGAGAAAGAGAGAGGGGAAGAGATCGTGGAACTCTCATCGACGTTATTAGCGATCGTTACTTTGCGCTCGCGGCTCGAATACTTCGATTTTTTTACAGATACATATCCGCGGTTATACATAGCGGAGCCAGTCCGTTGCTCCTTTTAATTAGAAGAAAAAAAAAAAAAAGAAAAGAAAAAGCGAATCATATGCACCGACCACGTCCGGTTCCGTAAATACGTACACCGCGCGCCTCCCTCCGTGACTTTTCAAAAGCGCAGCGAAACGCCTCGCGATCGTTATTTCATCCACTTGTCACTTGTTCTCCTACCGATTTATTTATAGCGATTGAAGTAAGAAGTGCTTAGCTCCCTAAATTACACATGTCGCCGCGTGTGTGTATGTGTGTCTATTTATAGGAATTGCACAGTTCGCGAGCGATTATTCTGCTCGCGATCGAGCGATACTTTTCGATTACGACACCGATTCTGATAACGACCTGATTCCGATTAAATCTTCCTCCAAAGGAAAACAGATCTCGTTTTCCCCCGTGTTCGAATGCAATATGCTCGTGCGTCTTTCCTTCTCTTTTTTTCTTTTCTTTCATCCTTCCTCTCCTTTCCCCCTCTTTCTTTTTTATCTAAAGTGTTTTTACAAACGGACGCAGGACGCGATACGCGCGACGAACGATAAATCAAAAAGTCACGACGTTTAAATATTTTACTCGCGGAGAGAGGCAGAGGGGGGGGGGGCGGAAAGATTCACCAGAACGGAATCAAGGACGTCGGGCGTGCGCGAACTTCCTCGAAACCGCGGCTCGTTTTATTATTCGAGGCATCGTTGCAGCGCCGCGCAGAGCCTGGCGTTTGTAATCGCGAGAGTCAACAACGCCTATCGCATTACTCTCTTCGCGGCCACGCACCGCGCCACTTTTTTTCAATAGTTTATTATTGCGTTTCACGTTTGCCGGCTCCACGCTCCACCTCCGCCAGCCAGCTTCCGGGGAATCCTTTTTTTTCACCTGGAGAAAGAGAGAGAGAGAGAGAGAGAAGGGCAGTCGTCTCTTTCGGAGTATCTCAACCCTTTGCTCTCGACAAACTGCTTTTGCATCTATCAGCAATTTATTTACGAAGCATCGAACAAAATAAAATAACACAGCGTCGGAAATAATCATTCAAATGGTATTTAACACGAAATTTTGTTGATTATATCTTTCTAACATC
This sequence comes from Tetragonula clypearis, assembly GCA_010645135.1. Classification (NCBI taxonomy): domain Eukaryota; kingdom Metazoa; phylum Arthropoda; class Insecta; order Hymenoptera; family Apidae; genus Tetragonula; species Tetragonula clypearis. Next base: position 10,224 of record WIUT01005768.1, read on the forward strand.
TGGTGTTTAAATTTCAAGCAATCGTGCATTGCTAGGTTTGCTAGAACAATAATACCGCTATTTTTTAAACTATCGCAAGAGGCAATAAGAAGCCTAGTTTTATGTGAATTATGTTCCGAATTATTCCAACGAGTATCAACTCGGGACTGTCTTCAGAAATTTCTTCTTCCGAAATCTTCTTTTGATCCTACGTTATTATTATTATAGATATATAGTTCAGATATTATACTATTACACGTCATACAACGCCAAGTGTATACATTCGTTATATAATCATCAGCAAATTATAAAAAGAGCAAGTCCGAGCTGTTGGCTAGATATAAGTACGTCTCCTCAGAAGGGACAGTCGGGTGCAAAGGGTTAAAGAAAAAAAAAAAGAACCGATCGTCGATACGCGGCCTGGGTCGAAGATTGAAAAAAATCTCGTCCCGTTTCGTGTCACAATTACGGCGAGTAACGATTTTTCAATTGGCCGTATTGTTCTCGCGTGAACGTATGCAAATCGCGACGCGAAACTGTAAACTGCTCGCAACACCTTCGGATCATTTGCATACTGCGGTCGATTCAACGCGACGCGGTGTAATTGCGAGTCAATAAACCTTATCGCGTTACCGCTTTGCGAAATGCCCATTTTTCCTTCTTTTCTTTTTCCCTCCTCTCGTGCTTTTCCATCCTTCCACATCGGACTTCACCTCTGCGCGTGGATAGAAAAAGTTGAGAGACGAAAAGTTGGACGAGGACACTGGCTATTCTCTAGGCGACCATTCTGAGATTTCGATCATTGGAGCAGAAATTAATTCGACTACACAGCGATTTTCGAGATGCAAGGCTTGCGCTACGTCTTCGAAGAAATTTCGACGCGCGCTTAGTCTCTGTTCCACGTTTGCGAAGTTAATCTTCCGAAAGATTTCTCTTCCTTTCCATTCGGTTCGAATGCGACGCGAGATCTTCCGGCGAACGAACAAACTCGATCGCTGGTACGTTTATCGTTTCCAAAAAAAAGAAGATAAAGCTATTACCTCCCGAAACAAAACATCGGCAGATAAAAGTGAAGCGGCGAAAAACTTCCTCGCACCTTCGCGCGGCTAACCAGCAAAGTGTAAAAGATAAGAAGCGCGCGACTGCGGTAGATAATTTCGCCACGCGTCTCCTCGCGAAAAAAGAAAAAAAGAAAAAAAGAAAAACGACACTGCGACTCTTTTTGCCCGCCAATTCTCACGATCAGCGAGGTGAGGCGCGCTGAGAGGAACGGGAAGAAAAATAGTGAAGCGTTCCTTTTCTCAATTCTCTCAGCGGGGAGAAGCGCGCGCGAAATGAATATCGGCAAACGTGTCGAACGAACGCCCCGGCGATTCGCATACGCGTCGAAATTCGCGCGACGCCCGATAGATAGGCCAGTACGAGGTATTTCGCGCGTACAGAGCAATTACGCCGCGCGAAGACGGGGATCGCCGGGTGTAATAATTGAATGACGATTGCCCGGATAGCATAATAATCAGCCGGCCAAATGACTTTCACCGCGCGCCGGCCTTCATGGCGACGCGGAACACTCTGGGCGTGTACGCACGCTCCAACACTCTCCCGGCGGGACGTTTGAAAACGCGTCTAACCACTTGATCGTCGTGCGCGCATCGGTACGCACCAATCCCTATACCCTAAATAAAAGCGAAATTAATCTCGATTTCTCAACGGTGACATATAGAATCATTTTCTCTCATCAAGAAAAAAAATCGAAAAAAATATATATATTCTTCGTTGATTTTGGATTTATTCGAAGAAAAGGGCAAGAAATAAAATTCGCGTGCGAAAACTGTAAAATTCCACTCTACCCAACTATTTACTTCAAAGCATACCACGCCATAAATAAATATTAGTTTCATTGTGTATAATATGTGTGTATTTTTTAGACTATAAATTTATAACGTTTCAAATTCAACAAACATGCGTAAAACTTTCTTAATTTTTTTAATATTTAGTATTTGACCTACTGTGTGGCAATTCTAGTGAAAATCCGGTGTTTCTTTTTTTCGTGCAAATTATATCCTAATTGATTGTGGCTCGCCAATTATGTAAGTAAAAAATACTTAAATTTATTTATTAGTGAAACTACATTTTTCTTAAAATTTAAAATACGCGGCAAGCGCGGTCCTTAAAAAAATACGGCGATCAAGAGGGTAAGATGTATTATTTATTCGAACTGTAATTATAGAAGTTGTTTTTTCTGAACGACTGTGCAATTTTGTTGCTATGACGATCGACTATGACAATTGATCGAACCTCGAACGATACGATTGATCTCGAACTTTCGTCTTTTACGCGTGTTGGAAAAACAGACGTTCTTGTCAAAATTAAACTTTCTTTCATGCCAGTAAACTTTCTTTCTATCAGCAATTTATTTATTTACGAAGCAGTATCACTTTGATTAAAATGGCACAGCATAATTGGGGATAATCATCATACTGTTGAAATGGTATTTCGCTGATTATATCTTTTCTAATACGTGATATCGTTCAGAACTTAAAGCGATCAACGTGCATTGCGAATTTGCTAGATACAACATACAAGTGTTAATGATACATAGTTTTAATCTCTGGGAAAAATAATATTCTCTGCCATTTTTTAAACGCCTTGCGAACGATCGCAGTAAACAAGAGTTAACGATACATACAACACTTTCAAACTCCGGAAAAAAAGAAAATCTTTGTCATTTTGTAAACTTAGTAAGTGTCAATTCTTTTATTCTTCCTACGTCGTTATTATAACTGTTACATTAGGTATTATATTATGACATTGTTCTATCGTACAATGCCGAAAGTATATCCACATTCGTTACAATTATATTTATATTATAAAAAAAGAAAGAAAGTCCTGAACTGTTAGCTCAGATATAAGTACGATGTCTCGTTAGACAGTCGAGTGAAAAATGATCGATTAATACCGATCTCTGTACAGGAACATAATCATCGTATCATGAATTTATTCATTTGAATTGTAACGAAAATTCTATAATTAAATTATAGAATACTTTGATACGGTTCTAACGCCAACAGATGTTTTCATTTATTCATTCATATTAAATATCTTTGCTAATCAACCAAAATCAAGTGTACACGCGACGCCCGCCGTAAAAATGTTAAACGTTCGAAATCTACGCGACACTTTCTTCCTTCTCGCGAACCTTGCACTTTCTACGAAACCTCGTACGAGTTTCTACGTCGCAAAAATTACTTTCGCCTCGGTCGTTCGGTAACTTTGGAGGAACTTGTTTCTCCTTTTGCTCCTCGACGCCGAAACGGAGTAATAATCCTTCCTATCTGGTGACAAACCGCGGGAACAACGAAATCGATGGAAAATCGCAAGAGATACTTCACGCAGATATTTTCCCGGATTATCGGAAACTGCATTCGTTGGAGCCGAGTTTTAAATTAACGCCCGATTAACCGAACTATCGCCGGTTGAATTCGCTCGTCTGAACTCGGTGAGCTCCTATTATGCAACGAAAAATAATAGACGAGGGAAAATCGGTGAGTTTCTATTGTACGGGCGCCAAGTATATATAAACTATTTGTTCCCCCGGTAAGTTCAAACAAATGGCGTTCTATTGTACGAGCGTGGCGCTCAAATTTCACGTAAATCCACGAATAATCCGCGGCCCAGTAATTAATTTTAACTCGGACACTTGAAAAAGGCCAGATTCTTTTTTTCTTTCTTTTTTTTTTTTGAGACTTTTTCATTAACGATGTTGCTACGCTTTTGAGGGATGTTACGATACATTTTCCGCGATTACAATATTGCACGAGATACTTTTTTATCAAGATAAAGAAAAGAAAAAAAGAGAAAAAAAGAAAGAGGTGGGATGCAATGCAAATTACACTGCTTTCAGTTTCGAATTTTCTATTCAAAAATTAACACTCTTTTGCAGAGATTCATATCTTATGAATATTCCTCTGAATTTCAAACGAGTGTACGAAATATTTCTATCGAGGCCGGAGAAGAGAGAAAAAGGTAAGCGAAAGGAAAGAAAAACAACGAAAGCAATTCTGTTTCGAGTTTCGAATTTCTCATTCACGGATGGCTCCTTCTATACATAAATTCGTATCCTTTGCCGAAATAAGCCTATCCTCTCGCCAAAATAAAGAAATAAATCATTCCGCCTCGAATGTTAAAAGTCTAATGTATGTGTGTGTGTGTGTATATATA
>WIUT01005769.1:0-14419 GCA_010645135.1 Tetragonula clypearis
ATTAGAATGATGTACTATACGAATATGAATGTATAATACAGTACCGGTTGAATACACGTTCTGTCTATGAAATATGTATATACATTGATTTTTTCATCAGTATAATTTTCAATATTTTTAATATCAAGTGACTTCCTTGCCTAAAAGGATGTATGTTGCTTAAGTATATATTTTAGTATATTATTTATAGAAAAAGTTCGTTTCTATCGATATAATAACATAGCCAAAAATTATGCAGAAATTACATATAAGTTAATATTCATCTAAATGCAGTAAAAGTCAAACTTTTAGTCGACAAATAGACCACACTTACTTATGAATGATAGATTACACTCTTTAAACATCGTCGCAGAAGAAAGAAACCCAGAAATTGTAAAGTTAAACAATGAATACAAAAAAAAAAAAATATTAACTATTTACTTTCCACTTATAAATTCTTACGCTTCTTTCTCTAATGCGACATATTACGCCATATGTACAACGTAATCATGCAAGACGTAGCACACATAAATATCCGCAGACAAAATATTTCTTTTTGTGTCGGCAACAAGTGCCTCGAATACCAAAAATACATCCAGTTCTGTGGGATAACGTGGCGAAATGCTTAAAAGAAGCCTCCAACGAATTTCATTTCCGTGTGCCTGTCATCACCGACATTTTTTTCCCATTCATCGACGATGGAATTATACGATGCGCAGATATACAACCTCGTACAAGAACACGAAGAAGAGCGGTGCAAGGTGCAATAAGTAAAATGCATTATGCACAAGACACGGATGCACGCGATGCTTTTTCAGTCGTTTTAACGATCCATTCTTCCCGGGTTCACGATAAAAACTGGGTATCCGCGAAGGACATTCCACCATCGTGCGATTCACGAGCCGGGGAGCGCAGTTTTTCCCGCGGACGCGGGTTTATCTCATTGCCAGGCGCAACAAGAAGTCTAAAAATGAAAATCGCGACGTCAAGGAAGCTCGAAGGCATGTTTGCATCGCGTTGCTTAATCGACGAGAGGCTAAGTTCGAGGCTCTCGTTCGTTTCCTTTTTCATTCAAACTTCGTACGTTCGTGTGAATTTTTGATCTTTGAACTGGCATCATTGGACATCCAACGCTGTAACAGTTCAGAATATTAAACATTATTGAATTTCTTAGGATACCATCGCTCGTTGTTAAACTAGCTCTATGATGTTACATTACCGTCAAATTTTTAGAATATTATATTACTAAATTTCTAATTTAATTAAATGGTCTGGTTAAAATACGATTGAAATATAATAAAGATATAGTTAAAAATATATAATTTATATAATATAGTATAGTACGAGTGTAATGTGATACACAAGCAGTATAGCGAAATTATAATAAATATTATGAATTAAAAGGCAGAATATGATTGAAAAATATAATTAAAAAAGTAGAAACTTCGGTAGAAAGTTATCTCACATACTATAATAGGAAGCATTATATTTTTTTTCATATTACGTGCATTCGTTTCTCGTTCACTTTTGAAATTCAAAATTTAATTTAATTTCTGAAAATGTAATACAAAGAAAAAAACAAAATGTTTCGCGTGTTAAAAGTAAATATTCTTTCGTGTTACGTGTAATTTCGTATTTTAAGATTTCTTATAAATGCATAAAAATCTCAAAGTCTCAAACGATATGAAATAAAAAGAATATAAAATAAAAGGATGGAATATAAAAAGAAAAATTAGAACGAGACATGTGAAATTATTATAATTTATCTGTATCCAAAATTATCGTAATCTAACATCAATTACTATAATCATGTATAATTCAACTTCTGATCCTGAGTTGAATTTATACTTACAAGACACTGTTCCGAAGCTGAGATGAAATGTACGCGATTCAATGATATGATAAGAAAAAATTTTCAAAAAGCAATTGCTCGTAAAGGGTAATTCATCGCGAGGAGCTATACGTTCGCCATGACGAGACTTCAACGATCGATGATTTAATTGAAGCGTAACCTTGAAAGATTCCAGAATTCCGATTAAAAGTTGATTTTTCCATCGACGAAAGAAAAATCCCGCGCACTGACTCACGCTATTATTTAATGATATTCTCCTTGTAAAGAACGAATCTATTCAACGCTGTGCACCACTGTTTCTTACTCTCACCGACTGCAATTACGATTATACTAAACGATCTCCTCAAGACCGCTGCAGTTTTTTTCCACCGTTGTTTAATTAACCTGAATGGTAATTGACACCCGTCACGTTGTATTGTATAACTATCGTCCGGAAAGGTGGAACGATCATTAATAAATATGTTAAAAGAAAAAAAAACTCGGAAACATCGATAGAATGAGAGAACTCTACAAAAAAATTTTCGAAGAATAGTACAAATTTATAGATTTTATTCCAATTATAAAAGATTCATAAGTGAAGTTAGACAAACATATGTTCAGTACATTATTTGTATATTTAATAATGTATGTTATTCATATATTAGATTACTGTTCCTGTTATAATAGAACAGCACTACAGAAATATTGACGAGACACAAATACTTAAACTAAGTTTCAAATATTTAAAAATTTATTTCAACTTCTTAATTATACAGAGTGTTTCGCCTGATTTTGGTATTTCGTTTCACATTGTTAGAACTGCTTGTAATGAAAAATGTTTCAGATGAATTTTCATGATTTCGAGGGGAGCATGTTCTGATGTTATTAACCTTCTTTGCGAGTGGATACTTTGTTTTCTTGAATGGAGCTACATTTTATTCTCTACGAAGAAGTATTAATTTACGTAACTATGTTGAAATATTATTATGTAAAATATCGTATGAAAGACAAAGAGTTCTTGAATGTTTATATTATCCTTGTATTTCATGTGATGTATGATAGAAAATTGAAGTTAATATATCTCTTAAATTAATACTTTTTCAACATACATGAGTTAATACTTCAAGTTTCTGAATTGCTAATTGAAACTCATCCGAGATATTTTTCCCTATAAATAAATAATAGCAATGTAAGTCAGGATGTCAAAATCAGATAAGGCATCTTAGATTCTAGACAAAAAGCATTAAAAAAGAAAATTCAATCATTTTTATGTCGAAGAACTTCGTACAAACAAATTACAACAAGTAACAGAGTATAATGTTCTCAGAGAAAACGAATACATAATTATTAGAAAGAAATCATTTAAAAAGAGAATTTAACATCGAAAGAATTGTCAAGAAACACGAAAACATCGACAATGTCAAGATATTCGACTTCAAAAATAATTATTTCAAGTACGTGGGTTTTAGATAAAGTGTTTCGGGAAAGGAAATTCAATTATTTTTATACCGAAGAACTTTGTGCGACAAATGTTCACGCTATAATAAGTCCAAATAGAGTGTGGTACTTATTTGATATGTAAAACAGCCGTATAGCTATCGATGTAAAAATAATAATTGGATCTCTCTGGAAAGGAGAAATACTCATTAACATGCTAATAGGACAAGTTAACTCGTTAACTAGGATGCTAATTTTTTCAGTATAATAATTTCTTTATTTGTGCATATATCTATTGCATATTTAAGCCATAGTATTATTTTCATTAACGAATTATTTTTACTTAAGACGAATTGAAGCTACGTGTTAATACATGAAAATTTATTTCTCTAAATTTCGAGATTAACAGAATTAGAACTATCGATGACTAAAACCTAAAAATTTCCATCAGAGACATTGGAGTACAAAAAAAAAAAAAAAAAAAAAATAGAAAAACTTTATGACGCAATTTACAAAATTTAATCTCTGAAAATATACTTACATCTATAAAATGTCTAACAAAAATTGTGAATTGATTATTTTGATTACTCTGGTGATTTCAGTGTCAATTCCCAGTGTTAAAGTTAAGCACGAGCGTATTAAAAGCAAGTTAAATCATAATTACGTTTACAAGTGCCGAGATCGATCTCATTTTGTCTTCATTAATTGTTAATCCCGTTAATTAAAGTCTTTTCTTTACAAAAAAATGATCCGGCTAACAGCTGGATCAATCAAGATGCTCGTGAAAACGTCAGCGAACATCGGCTCTGAACACAGTCTCAATTATATAGCCCAAGACAAAGTGCCTCGACGAAGGAAATTCAATCATTTTTCTCCGCTTAACAACTGTGTGTGTGTGTGTGTTATTCAACTGTACGTGTTATTAATCGTTCCAAACAGGGGCCCGTGTTGTATCGTCGACGATATCTCTCTCCCCTCATTGATTCACTCGGCTGTAATTACGCTCTATTTACGTCGACGTTAATATACCGACGAGATTTCTCATTTTCTCGAATGTTACCGGCGTCCATCGAGCCTTGAACCTCGTTCAAGCCGGGTCCCGCATCCGATGCGTGATAAATCGAACGTTGGACAGTTAACGTTGGACGGTGGATCGCGGTCGCGAATGAGGGGGATATGATGAAAAAAATGAAGAGGACGGTGTAAGCGACCGGTGTGGGAAGGCCTGCACGTGCAATTTACAAGTATCCCTTTAATTGCGTGCCGCCGTGGATACGATTACCTTCAGCAAACGACGTGTTTGCCGTGTGGAAATCTTGAAGGGGGGAGTTCCGTGTCGGGTCCGAGTCGGTGACAAGTATTCGAAAGTTATCGAGCGAGGTTTAATTGATCGCGCGGAGTGTAAGGAAAAAAAAGAAGGAATCTTTGCTTCCGTTTCGTATTATCAAACTGAGGGCTTTTTTTAAATTTGTATTCGTAGGATTACGATTATATGAAAAAATGGACAGTCCTCTCTATGTTTATATTAGCTTTTTAATATTTCGTGCTATATGTTTTCGCACTGTTTCATATCACGTGTTTTTACATAGTAGTTTATATTGTGTGTTTTTCTTTTGCATTTATATTGGTTTTTAAATATATACTACGAATGAATCGAATTTCTATTCTGAAACGTTCTGAAAATCGTAATATTTTGTAACAAGTGTAGGAATCGTAAAGAAATAATAATCATGATGATGTGACTTGAAAAAAAAGAATTGCGTTTCTTTCAAACGAATGATCGATTGCCATTATTTACTCACGATGCGAAAATTGACTCTTTTTATATTTTTTATTCAACATAAAATAAAATATACGCAAGTTAAAATGAAATTATTCTTAACTTACTATTTCCATAATAAGCTCATTTTTCCTAATTTTGGATTTATGCCACTTATCGATTAAGGAACTATGTAGTGATATGATAAATAATATGACATAATATGAAATATAAAAGTATAATATATAGTATAATGATTGATAATTACAATTGATATTATGCGTATATTGTTCGTATTATTTTGTGTAAAACATATGATAACATAATATAATATAAATACATAAATATAAATATAATATATGAATTATCCAAAGTATAGTGCTTTTCATGCTATGATATAATTATATAACGCGATATATTTTCAATTATACTCTCAAAGATATGAATCTGCATAAAAATCCAATTTGTCCTTGGTGTATTGAAAGATAGAAAATTCAATTAAATAATCTGCAATCATATTTAGCTGTTATAGCTTATAAATTCCAAGAAATATAAAAAGAAAAATTTCTACCACTTGGAAAACTTTTACTTACAAAGATTTGATCGATCCTCTATGTCTTTCGTAGAAATAGGCTGCTCGAAAATTGGAGAATTCGATAAAGTAGAATGTGATCGTTCCAAGTCAGACTCATTAACTAACAATAAGATAAATTCCATAGTTCTTTGATCGTCAGATTCTCAGAACGAGTGCTATAATAATTCCAACGCTATTGTGTATCGACGAGGATGTGAAAAAGAGAGAGAGAGAGAGAGAGAGAGGGGAATTGTAGAATTGGTGGGAGAAGAAACGACCTTGCGACTTTCCACGGCAAGGTTGCACTTATTGCAGCGAGGATGCCATCATAACAATTTAGGTTCACTGCACCGGTGCTACTTCGTCAGGATACTATACTATACTATGCTCTTAACCAGGCTTGGTTATTCAAATTTATATAATAAAATATTTAAAAAACAATGAATTGAATAATACATTGTTTTATTTAGTTACATTTGAAATAACTATGCGTTTGTTGCATTTGAACGTGAAAATGATTTTTTCAATAGATTACTATCTTATTATTTGGCTATCAAATGAAGTAACTTCTTATTTTATCTTTTATTTTATATTTGAATAAATTTTTAATTGAATAATTTCCCTATTCTCATCAAACTTACTCAGGGCACTATTTGAAATACGATACTTGAAACACAATTATTCAAATGGCACGCCATCTTATTTGACTCGATTTTAAAATAATCTTATGTCAGTTTTTTTGCGAATAAGTAAATGATTTTTGTCGAAATTATTATTCATTATTTGACTATGAAATAAAACAATCTACTTTATTTTGTATTTGTCTCTAAGATCAAATTACTTTCTCCATATTATTTTTGAAATAGAAATAAAAGATTTTCTTTAAAGATCGTTTGTTTTTCATCTTTACTTAATCTCATTATAATTTCTATCATATCAGATTCTATCGTATCAGATTATATATCACCCTATTTGAATAACTAGATTAACCGAGGTACAAAAATTACTTGGAAACGATTTACTTGAATCTCACAGCTAAGTAAAATCACGTTTCTCTTAGCGCGAGAGTAAGTGACGTTAATAAATTAGTTGAAATAATTCATTGCTTCGAATTGTTATTTATTTCATTCCGCATGAAATGTACCCAAGCTTGTTCTCAACGTATCAGCTCGTTAGTTATCTTTTTTTTTTCTTCGTTCACCTAGGCAACTTGTGCCTTGGAGTTGTACGAACTGGTTCAATTAAATATACGACGACTTTTTCGTTCTCGTAGGATTCCAGACGTCCTATATTTTTGTTTTTCAATCTCACAGTGTATCATGTATCATTTTTCGTTCTTTTATCGAATTTCCCTTTCTATCGGACGGCGAGCTGGATCTCCGCGCGATAAGTGGAGCAATTCCACGCGGAGTATTTCGCTTTTAAAGTCGTCTTTTATAGCTTCGAAGAAGAGATCGGCCCGTCAGTCTCTCCTCGGATCAAGAACTGGTTCGATTAAATTGGTCATTCCGACATCTTCCAACGTGCTTTGTTCTTATATTGTACAAGCTTCTAGAACTCGTCGATCAGTCAGGTTTCAGTGAAGATCTACGAAGTACGAGCTCGCGATAAAATTCTAAGAAATTCTCTTCTTTCCTTCGTAATGATTACAAATCCATGATATATACTGGTTCATGAAAATACTTGAACATTTATAAAACATTTATAAAATTTATAAAAGCATTTATATACACATATATCGTATGTTATATCAAGCATGTTGAAATTGTATTAACATTGTTATGAATTATTGATAAAATTTAAAACTAATCTCAAAATATAGGAGTTGCGAAATATTTATTGCTAATTATTTATTGTATCTGAAATATTCATTGTAGTTGACATTAATATCAGTTAATTGAATAAATTAATTCTAATATTTTTGTTATAATTTCTACGAGTCTATTTTTACATATTTGTTTTTTGTTTTTTGTTTTTAGTTATAGAACATGCTGACACTGTTTGATGGAATAAAAATGAAACACCCTATATATATATATATATATATATACACTTAGTAAAATTAGTATTAGTGCAGCATAAATAGCCATTTTAAGTGTTAATATAATGTATGAATTTACAGCCATCGAATTAGGACCACTCATAATTTTTAATATTCAATTCTTTTCTTGATTTATACGTTTCTTTCATTTTATTTGAAAAAATCATTCTAATCTCTTTTCTATTTTTCATTTGTCTATCTTTAATCTATCAGATTACTCTCTTTAATCTATGTCTATCTCTCCTCACTTTAATCTATCAGATTAATTTCCTCAACTTTTTTTAAGTCACATTAATTGCAATCTTCTGTATTTCTTGTATAAAAATAAGAATATTTTTAAGAAACTACAGAAAACACAGGACGCACTTGTATCTAATATTTTAATAATAATTAACAAAACTTGTAATTAAATTTTGCTCAAACGTTTCAGTTTTATGTGTTTAGACATTTTTAAATTTACTTCAAATTTGATGAATATAATCATCAGTGTTTCGTTATAACATTAATGAAACTCTAAAATATTTTATATTATATATATATATAATAATATATTCGTAAATGTATATAACATTTAATGTACATATATGTTCATAAATGTTCAAATATTTTTCTGAGAAACTATGTCTATGCTTGGTCGATTAGTACAACTGACGAGAAAGAATGGCTTTCTAAGCATGATCTCGGTCATTAGCATTCTTTTCAGGATTTTTCTAATTCTCGTAGACGAATTATCTGCAATGATAGCAATATAGTACGATTCGTGTGTAAATCGATTTCCTGAACTATGAGCTGCCAGTCATTGAGCAATTGACTTTAACTTGAGGTCACGCGTTTCGAGGGCGTTTTTTCCTGTGACCTTTATTGGGAAAATTATCATATCACGGTCACGTTGGAAATATGTTTTTTCATTGGAAGAAAGTAACAAGAAGCGGAAGAGAATGCAGTTAATAATATCGAAATTACACAGGAAATTACACGCGAAGTATCATCTTGCTTGCGAATGTATAAATTTCAATGCTCGTAGTCGTCGGTTTTTTTTTTTCTCGAAAATAATATTCGACATTTCAGTATATGATCATTTGCAATAAGTTTTGTAAAACTGATTGTCATTTGCCTTATGCAACGAGGTTCTAATTAGCTTCTGACCTAACAATTGAATTTGACAAATTGCAAGCTTCAAGTCAACATTTAATAAATATTATTTCGCGAGATTTTTAATTATGAAATTTTACTTGATTTGACTGTTTCATATGCAAGAATTTAATATAATGAGCACAATATTTTGGATATTTTGCACAATAATTCGCAGTCTAAAGATATTTAATTCGATAAAATATTTGAATACTTAAATTGCTAAAGATTCAAAAAAAGATTTTTTAATTCTATTTGAATATTTCATTAAACAAGTTTATATAAACTTTATTTATTTCAATCAAATTTCAACGAACGCGGGAAAAAGGATAAAGAGATTAATTGCGATAATTATTACATTATTTTACAATGTTCAAAACGTATCGAATCTGGTCAAAGTCAATCAAAATTTGATCGATATTACTTTGAAAAAAGCTGTCAACGTTGCAGCTTCTACTAAAAGTTTCCGCTGCATTAATATTTGCCTCAGAACGAGTTCATATTAAATAAAACTCCACTTTGTATTCACGCTCGCATTTTCTCCAAACACCATCAAGGAAAGAAATATTAATTATATCGTTAGCTTGATGGTCAGTCTCCTGAATATATCTTAGCTTCCGGGTGCTTTGGCCCTTAAAACCGTAAAATCACAGGCCTCGCGAGAAGATGCACAATTAATGATACCTTCCAAGTTGTTCGCCTCTTCTCGAGAGGTGCTTGTTAAATCATTTTCAAGGGTCCATAAAAAAAAAAAAAAAAAAAACGTACGCACGATGCTATGAATATTCAAAAAATCGTTCCCGAAAGGGAGAACTTCCAGATGATTTTTACACAAGATGCGCGCGTGTAGTCTGTAATTTGGCCGCAAATTTTTTACTTGCAACTTTTTTTTGCAACTAGAATAGCACTTTCGAAAACAAGTAAAGTTTAATTGCTTCAGGAAAGAGTATTCCGAGACAGAAGTTCGTCCTTGAGATCTCTCGAGTTTTGTTCGAGTTCTTTTACCCTACATACTGTTAACAATGGCAGCAGGTGGCCGAGTGATCGTATAAATAAGTCGTGTAACTTCTTAATGATCCGTCATTACCTCACACGGCCTGCTTATGCACCTTTGCGTAGTTTAAATTGTGTTTCTTCGAACGTCTATATTTGCATCTGCGTATCAGCGATCCAAGAAAATCGTAAAAAGTTGATGTGTTAACGGCAAATTATCAGACCAGTGATAAATTATTGTACAATGACATGCAGTAATTACCAAGATTTTTCTTAAGGTATTTTACGATATTTTCGATATTTTCTGATGTACAGTGAAAGTGAACCAATAACTATGAACAATTGTATGCTAATAATTTTATAAGTTATTATGTTTCGTTTAAAAAGAAATCATGCAACAATTCAATTGGCATCGTCGTTAATTACTGAAATCTCTAGTTTGACAGTTCTAAGTTCTAAGTTCGTTTATTTCAATGATGTTTTCACATAGTACAAGGATACTTTTGTTCTCGGGAATTGTGAAAATCGAAATCATTGAAAATGTTTCGTGGCTGTAAATGTTGTAAAGTTTTAGACTTGAATATTTCACGTTATCATTTGGAAATTACGATCGACTGCATATCTGCTTATATTCTTAAGAACAAAAATTACAAATAATCTTATAATATTAATATTCATGAGATATACACGAAACAAACATTCTCTGTTCACACTGAAAATGTTTCTTTATTCATTGACGTTATTTACTCTTTCTTATCTGGTTTCAAGAGAAAAAGAAAACGAAGTTTCGAATTCTCGAAACTCGATAGTTTCTTTAGACTTCGAGGGATTTCGGAATTTTGACGTTTCGAATGATCTATCCTTAATTTATGTACCAATGGTTTAAACCTTGATTCAGGCGAGATCGATGAATTTTCAAAGATATCGAAGTGGAGCGAGTAGGTTGCGTATTTGTTTGATCGGTGATTCACTATAGGCATTTGATTTACCGCAAATCGTGCGATTTGGGCGAAGAGCCTCTTCTCTCGTTGAATGAAACATTTTGTGCAGCGAGGGTTCAAGCCCCGTTCGCACGAGAACACCCGTGCTTTGAATACGAATTGGTCGCATCTCGTGCGAACAGTGTTCCCGATTTCTCGAGAATCGCGCGAAAAACAGAGGAATTACGGCTTCATTGGGAAACCGAAAGTGTTCCAGAAACCGATGAGGAAAAATTCGTCTGAATTTTTTTGAACATTTTTACAAATGAAACAACTTTGCGATATTTCTTCGATACAGTCAATTTATGATTATTACCTTTGTAGTACTTATTACAAATTGATTGTGATTTTCTATTTCTCATTATTTAAATTTTATTATTTATTGTTGCGTGTACTCTTCATTGTTATTATCATCATTATTTACTATTATTCATCTACAGAGACAATTTATCGTAACAAATTCGATCAGCTTCTGCGTTTTTTTGCACCATATCTTGAAAAAAAAGAAAACCAGTTCACCATTTGGGTGTAACCAACAGTTGTATTCCAATGTCACGATCGTCGGCACTGACATTGACTCTGTCAGCGTTATGTCATCGCAATTCTCTCCTCTCTCTCTCTCTTCCATTCAGTAGTCACAGTGAACACGGAGAAGCCACATTCTCAAGTTGTGTCACTGTTCACGCAATCCTCCACCAACGTGGAGAAAGGATCACGTAGAGGCTAGTTATTCACGGTCTGTTTAGATTTTTCAACGCGTAGCTTTTTCCCCCCTTCTAGAGGTCTGGTTCGCTACGACTGGTTCTTCACGCGCAGCTTTCAGCTCGCTTTCGGAATTTATCGTTCTTCGTTTCTACTGCTGCGTATTCACTTGATAGCAGAGATGCAATTGAATATCTCACGAGTACGTTCGAATGTTTGATTGTTGGATTCAAGTTCTATGTAAATATTTCCAACAGTACCCTCTCGAGTATACTCGAGAACCTAAGCAAGATAGTTTCGAACGTTTTATAAATATTTCCGGATATGAAAATAATACATCCATATAGGCTCGAATACTGGTGGGTAGAGATGAGATACCTCACAAGTAGATTACTTTAACACTATCAACAGTACTGAGAGTATTTATGACAGTTCCCAAACATTTTTGAAGATTTTCCTCGACATTAATTTTAATCCAAATTTTGTATAACGCGTTTATAGCCTTCAACAAATTATGCAACCTAGTTGATAATAATAATAATTATTATTATTATAAGTTAATAAGTTTCGAGAAATACCGATTTTCAAGAATCTAACATTACTTGTGAATATTTCTAATTTTACAAATCTTCGAACTACGCTATTGTATATACTGGAATAATTTTCAAGTGTTTGTAATAAATAACTGATGCTTCGTAAAATGTGTACAAACTTCAATTGTTTTAGTATGTCATACTAAAATAAACATACTCGAAGTTCTTCTGTTCTTCAGCCACTTAATTCTATATATATTGAGATTAAATTAAAGAGATTCCTTTAGAAGTGTTCAAATACTTATATACTTATTATACATATACTTAGAAATATACTTTAAATCTTATATAATCTTATAAATTATATATACTTATATATATTATATAATAGCGTTACATAGTATATTATTTATATATAAATCTTACATTTATATATTTTAAATGTCTACAAGTATATTTACAAATATATTTTTAGAGTCTTTAGATACTTATTATAAGGCTCAAAACCAACTTGTACAAAATGAATACTCACTGAAACATTTTTTAATAGTATTTGAAATAGTATTTGAAATCTTCGAAACGAAACTTAAATATCGAATTTGATTCGTGCATCTACTCGATCCCATCCTTATAGTACGTGCATTTCGACCAGTCGCGGGTCGAAATGCACGATGCAATTCGTTGGCATCGCATAGTATCTATCATTAGTCTGTTATTAGTATTTATGATACTGGATCCGGTACATTTCATCCAGCAATATTTGTTGCACATAGGCGAAGGATAACAGAAACGAATAAAATTGTCGGGGAGATTAACAACGCGGAACTTTTCGTGACCTAATCGCTGATACCGAACTTCCGAGTGATATACTTTGACTCGAATATCGTTTCTTTCTTTAACTTCAAACATTGGTTTTAATTAAGCCGAAAATTGGGATAGTTATACTTTTCGAAAACTTGTATAGTTTCTATGGGCTTAATCAAAAAAATGGAATCTAAATTTTCTTTCATTAAATATCGAAATTGATACTCTGTTCAGAATATCTTATATACATATTTTTGTACATTGTATCTCAAAAATGCATAAATAGTCTAATAATAACAGTTTCGTCAGGTTGAGGTAACAAAATTAATTTCTTTTATCGTCGGTGTACATCTATTATATCTTTCGATCAGCATTTTGGTCAATTTCAATGTTATGAATATAAAATTCTAATTGATTAATCATCCTTTACACTTTGGTTATCACTGAATTACGAATATTCATGCAATTTTGTATCTTTATTTATTCTATTTTCTACTTTAGTCGCTATTTCAAAAGAGATAGAGAGAACATGGATGAAAAATTATTTTATCTATTTATATGCTATTATCATACAGTTATTATTATTATTATTATACATTACCTATATAATAATAATAAATATTATATAACAAATATAAATACGTCTCTAAATTTTTCTTAAATACGTAAAAATAGAAAAAATACCACCTACATAGGAAATTATTATATATTGCTTATATACTATAATATATTATTATATATTTATAATTATATATATATATATATATATATATATATTCGTAAAAATATGCAGTTTAATTGTCGTAATAGCGACATATGAAACCAAGTTTCAATGAAATTCATCTTTGATACGTGAAATACTCGCAATCAGATATACAAGATTCCTTGGGCGAGAGAATTCTCAGGCGCTGTCAGAAAGTATCATTCCGTGAATTTATCTCATCGTACGTTTGAAACGGCCGAGGCTCGGCGTGAGTTCACAGTTTCCTACAGTTTATCGCGATGAAACGGGGAAGAAGCGTCTGGGGAATCCTGCAACCCACACCTTTGATTTGCAATCTGCACCCACACGCGAGGATGCTGATGTTTCACAGGCGATGCTGATGTTGCACCGCCAGTCGATTGTCTGACAGGCTATCGATACGTTTAAAAATTGCAGACAGAGTACCTGGGTTCCTGGTTGATCACGTCACTGATCATTTTATTCTTATCCGTATAAATTTAGCAAATTTAGTAAATTTAGAACTAACAGAAACGTCGCATCGATCGTTTTCAACGCAATCGCGAGATCTTTGCCTTTTTCTTATTACGAATGCTCGCGAAGGTGCTTGAACATTTGTAGAAACCTTTGCACGTTTTACAATAATCATTTTTATATATTAGTATACAATGATGATCTATATATTCACATTGATATAGATAGTAATAATTTTTACATATTAGTGAAAGTCGAAAGTAATTAAATATTATATACGTAATAAAAATGAAGTTTATATAATATTTATGACGTACATTAGTAAGACTGAGTTGGTACGTAGTACATGATACTTATGGTATTTTATATATGAGTGAAGACATATTAACACTTTATCGACCGGTAGCCTATTAATCGGCTAACTAACATATTTTAATACTTTACCGACCGGTAACCTATT
>WIUT01005770.1:0-14419 GCA_010645135.1 Tetragonula clypearis
TACCATAACAGGCTCAATCGGCATTTTTGGTGTAATACCAACGTTTGAGCAATCTTTAGCTCATATTGGTGTTTATAATGATGGCGTTACAACTTCTAGCCTTGCTGGAAACACGCTTTATCAAGACTTATCACAAGAAAAGAAAGATTTGATTCAAATTAGTATTGAAAATGGCTATCAAAATTTTATTAATTTAGTTGCCAAATCACGCAATATGAGAACAGATCGAGTAGATAGTATTGGTCAAGGGCAAGTTTGGTTAGGTTCTGAAGCAAAAGCTAATGGACTTATCGATCAACTAGGTGATTTTGATCATGCGATTATTAAAGCAGCTTCATTAGCAAATTTAACTCAGTTTGAAATTGATTGGCAAGAACCCGAAACCTCGTGGTTTAGCTTATTCACTACAAATTTATTGACCTATCTGCCAAAATCAACAGCAACCGCTATTTTTGAAAATCTACCTGAAGTGAAACTTTTAAAACAACAAATCAATTTATGGAAGAACTTTAATGATCCTCAAAATCGTTATATTTATTGCTTAAATTGTACGAATGTTTTGTAGTGCTTTTAATTGAATAAATTGGTGTAGATAAGTCTTTAATTTACACCAATCAAAGATGTTTTAATTTGCATAATACATATTCTTTTTTTTGGATGTATAGTAAAGCATGATTAATAGGATGCGTTTAATGATATTTAAATTTTTTCCGCTTAGTCGCTGCCTAATTAGGTAAATCATACTTCCCATTAATAAACAAAAAATGCCCGTTAATCAAACTCATTAACGGGCAATATTATGATTAATAATATTCGACTTATTTTTAGTTATTGTTTACTGGATTTGTGCATGATTGTTAAAAAAATAACGCATATTATTTAAAGCATCAGTAATATATTGATAATTCGGTTTACTATCAATTTCGCGATAACTCAAATCAGTAAGGTGACCTATTCCTAAACGATTAACTAAGTAAATATCATGATCAGTTTTAATTGCATAAGAACTATAATTAGACATTAATAACCAATGACGATACTCCATCGGTTTATACAGATCCCAACCTGTCGAATAATCTTTAATATCATTTTCAACATGTAAATGATGCTTCATTAATGTTGGTACAACATCTTCATGGCTGGTTAAATTATCACTATTTCGCGTTAATAATTTATTATCTTGTCCATTAATAATAATAAAAGGTACTTTGGTTTGTGCATCGGTATAATTGCCATTATGCCCCCAATAGCCTAATTTATTATCATTCATTTCTTGACCATGATCGCCTGTTATAATAATTAAAGTATTTTGCAAATCCCCTGTCTTAACTAATTCATTATAGATTTGCTGCATTAAGAAATCATCGTAATAGACACTTTGTTTATAACGATTAAAAATAGGCGCAGGATCGGTATCATTATTTAAAGTAAAATAATTAAGATCCGCAATAGGCTGATATTTTAAAGGAAAGTCTTTTGGAAAATCGTATCCATGTGGAGCATCATAAAACAGAAATGAAAATGTTGGACGATTTTTATCACGTTCTTGATACCACTTTAGCCAATCGTTTGTTAATTGTTTATCACGATCAGAAACGGTCTCACCTTTACTGGTTATGCGAATATTTTCAATTGTCACAAAAGCATTACGATCAAATTCAGGGGACGAAATTTTAGCTGAAGTAAATATACCAATATTATAATTTTGTTGCTGTAAAGTGGTCACAAATAATGACGGAATGCTATTGCGTAAAAACGCATCCCAATAAGTACCTGGAATACCATAGAATAAACCAAAAATCCCTGTTCGTGTTGCATTACCGGTGGAATAATGATTATTAAAAACTACGCCATTATGTTGTTTAACAAACTGATAAGTATTTGGCGTATTGTCAGAATTAAAAGTATCATAACGCCATGAATCTAACACAATAAACATAATATTAGGAACAGCTTGATTATAAGGATTAATAATTAATGGTGCTTTAGGATAATCAATGTTTGCATTGATTTTATCATTATAATATAGCACTTTACGTTGCCCATCATTATCAAAGACACTCATAATTTTTTTAGAAGTTAGTGGGTGATAAAGCGGTATATACTCTTTAATAACTATAATCGGTGTGTAAGCATAATAAAAGGCTATCATATGAATAACTTGACTTGCAAGTAAACATAGCCCCAATAAACATGTTATAAGGAAGATAAAACGATTTGACTTAGATTTAGGTGCTTGTTTTGTAAAAAATGAATAATGTTTGTTTTTGTTAATAATTTTTAGAATAATGGCTTCGATAATGAGTATAACAAGAATAATAAAGGCTATTAAAAGATAAGTTGCTAGCGAAAAATCAACAACCTGCCCTGAAAATACTAACGATAAAACTGATTGATTGATATGAAAACGATATTGAGCAAAAACAATCGTATCAATTAATAATAAAATTTGAAAAAAACTCACTAGAATAATGAGAAGAGTATTAAAGATACGTTTGTTCATCCATAAAAAAAGTGAACAAATTATAAAAATAAATAAATAAAGTAGAAAAAAATGACCAATTAAAGCGATAAATGCAAATCCTTTGCCAATCATCGAAAAAGAGACACCAGGTATACAAAAATAACGAATAGCTATGAGTGATGAAATTAAAATATTGACTAAAAAAAATTGATAAAGCTTTTTCATTCGATTCCTTGTTAGTGTTAACTATCCAATTCTACCTATTCCTTCCTAAAAAATTCATTATTTATGTGTTTTTTCATTCAGCCTGTTTGTTTTATGTTTTTTTAAAATTATTGCCGAAAAAAAGGACCCACTGCTGAGTCCCTTATGCAAACTGCTCTTTATATTATCGACGATCGCCTAAAATTCTTAATAACATTAAGAATAAATTAATAAAGTCGAGGTATAAAGTTAATGCACCTAAAATGACAAAGCGTCTAAATACATTACTATCATCTTGTGGAAGTTGTTCGCCAAACTCTTTTAGTTTTTGGGTATCATAAGCCGTTAAGCCAGCGAAAATAAACACGCCAAGATAGGTAACTACCCACATTAATTGATCGCTTTTTAAGAAAATATTAACAACAGATGCAATAACAATCCCAATTAATCCCATAAATAAGAAGCGACCCATTGCGGAAAGATCACGCTTAGTTGTATAACCATAAATAGCTAATGCAGCGAACATTGCAGCAGTAATAAAAAATACGCTGATAATTGAAGATGCAGTATAAACAATAAAAATAGATGTTAATGTTAATCCACTTAATACTGAATAAACCATAAACAATGTTGTTGCTGCGCTGCCTGATAAACGATTAATCATACCAGAAAGAACAAATACTAAACCAAGTTCAGCAACAACTAAAACCCAAGATAAGACACTTAATGAAATATATCCATAGGAATCTCGAGAAAATAAAAGATTTAATACGGTTACATTATTAGATGCAAACCAACCAACAAATCCTGTTAAAAGTAGTCCTACTGTCATCCATCCATAAACATGGCTCATGTAAACTTGTAATCGTCCTTGTGCCTGTTCAATAATTGAGCCATTTGGTGAATATTTATCCATTTATAACCTCTCGTTAAATAATTAATATATCTTAAACATTATATACTTTTTATCCTAAAAAGTGCAATTTTATAGCAGCAGGATAAAAATAAAAAATTTATACTTTATTGTTATTATATTTTAAATAAATAAAATTAAACATCATTTTTCAAATTAAAACGCTTTATTCCTGATTAGTGCTTTGCCATTTTATTAGGCTTTGTAAATCTGAATCTTTTGCATCTACCCAATGCTCACCTTCTTTTGTCATTTCTTTTTTCCAGAAAGGTGCTTTGTTTTTTAAAAGATCCATAATAAATTCAGCGCCAGCAAATGCCGCTTTTCGATGAGCACTTGAAACGCCGACAAATACAATCTTTTCATTGGTTGCAATTTTTCCAATGCGGTGAATAACGACAATACGATTAAGTGGCCATCTTTGCCTTGCTTCACTGACTATATTGGCTAAGGCTTTTTGCGTCATTTTAGCATATTGTTCTAAAAATAAATGTTGAGTATTACCGTCTACCGATCTTACTTTGCCAGTAAAAGTTACAACTGCACCATCTTGTTCAGATAGACTAAGCCAATTTAATAATTCCTCTAAACAAAAAGGATGCTCATCTACTTCAATTCGCGTCATTTATTATCCACCTGTAACAGGAGGAAAAAAGGCAATTTCATCATTTTCTTGCACCTGATAGTGTTTATCGACAAAAGATTGATTAACTGCACATAATACATTTTTCTCAGTTAGGGCTAGCGACCACTTATCGCCCTTTTGGGATAATTGTTCTAACAATTGACCTATCGTGTAATCTTTAGCCTCTATCATTAATTCAGAAGCCCCAATTAATTCCCGAGTTTGTGCAAAAAATAATATTTTATTCATGAATAATTTTACCATTTTTCCATTTATTCAATACTAAAATCACCCGATTTACCACCGATTTTACTTAATAATCGTACATTTGATATGACCATATCTTTTTGTACGGCTTTGCACATATCATAAATGGTTAAAGCAGCAACTGAACAGGCAACTAAAGCTTCCATTTCAACACCCGTTTGACCATTTAAACGACAGTAAGATTCAATACGAACACCCTGCTTGCTTTTATCAGCTTCAATATTAATTTCGATTTTACTTAACATTAACGGATGACATAACGGAATAAGTTCCCATGTTTTCTTAGCTGCTTGGATCCCTGCAATTCGTGCGGTTGCAAATACATCCCCTTTATGATGTTTTCCTTCAATAACTTTAGCCAATGTTTCTTTATTCATGGTAATAAAAGACTCTGCTCGAGCTTCACGCATTGTAATTTGTTTATGAGTAATATCAACCATATGCGCATCACCGCGTTGATTAATATGAGAAAATCCTACTGACATAATATTTAATGACCTTTGTGAACAGATTAAATAGCGAAGTAATTTATGACAAGATAACAAATTTTAGCAAGTGATACTAGTTTTGAGTAATCCAGCTATTGTTAGTCATTCATTATTTTAGTTAGGTTTTTTTAATGCCAATTTAACGATTTATTCAGCCCACTAATTATCTTCAACTAAACAAGTTAACATTATAAATAAAAGAAATAGATTGCATTATTCACCCGCAGATCAAGAATAATTGCCCGTAAATAATTGGTCTAATTGATGAATAAAATCTTCATTAGGTAAATGATAAAAAATACCATTTTGTGGCATACCACGTAAAAAAAGATAATAAAC
Organism: Tetragonula clypearis; assembly: GCA_010645135.1. Taxonomy (NCBI): domain Eukaryota; kingdom Metazoa; phylum Arthropoda; class Insecta; order Hymenoptera; family Apidae; genus Tetragonula; species Tetragonula clypearis. The sequence continues at coordinate 5,301 of WIUT01005770.1, forward strand.
GCCACCAAAATGGTGTTTATATTGATAATTCGGTAAGCGATTTTTTAAAAAACGATGCAGCGCTAGTGAATAGAGTTGATATTGTAAATCATAACGATGTTCACACATAACTGCTTGTATTGCTTCTTGCTGATAACATTCAACTGAATCACCTAACCAATTTGATTTATAATCAACAATATAAAATTTACCTTGCCATTCAAAAACTAAATCAATAAAACCTTTAAGGAGTCCTTCAATCGTTAAAAAATCTAGCTTCGGACAAATTCGAGAAAGACTATCGTATTTTTTACACAAATCATCTAATTGTTTAGCTGTAATTGACTGTGCAATCGGTAAATAAAATTGCAGTTCTTTTATACAATTGCCTTGTAAAACATCTAATAATCGTCCTTTAGGCGGAATAAAAGAAGTTGATAGCAATTGCCGAATCCAATCATTTAATACGGCAAGCCACGCTTCAGATAAATTCAATTTTTGGCATATCGATGCGCTTAAGACTTCGTGAGAAACCTCGGTAATATTTTCCATCATATGATGGAATAAGCTACCAACTTGTGCTCCTTTAGGAAAATGATGAATATCATATTGCCTCTCAATAACTTGAGGTGTCAATTGCAGATCTTGATGTTCTTGCCATTTATTATCAATATCTAAAAATAAATAAGATGAATTAGCTTGTTTTTGTAAGCCGGTATAACTGGTCACTTGCCAATTATGAGTAAATTTTCGATTAAAGGTATTTGCAGATAATAAACGAGAATTTCTACCTTGTTCAATTGTTAAATCACGGCAGAAAGCTTCTTTATTTAATGGTAATTTGATATGCTTAATATCAGCTATATTCGCTAAAGCATTAATATCACCTTTTAGCAGATAATTAATTGCTGAATTATTTTTTTTAAGCGTCGCTAAACCCAGGCTACAATGATAGATAGAACGCGTTAATGCCACATAACATAAGCGTAAATCCTCCGCTAATCTTTCTGCTTCAATTTTTTGTTTAACTTGCTCACTTAATTGCCAAGCATAAGTAAGCTGGTAATGATTATCTTTATCATGAAAGAAATAACTATCGTTTTCGCGATATTTTGCAATAAAAGGCAACCAAACAAGTGGAAATTCTAAACCTTTAGCTTTATGAATGGTAATAATTTTGACAAGATTATCATCACTTTCTAGCCTTTGTTCATGATTAGTTGCATTGTAATCTGGGCTGGTAATTTGCTTCGTCAACCAACGAACCAAAGCGTGAGGGCTCTCTAAATCATCGGCAGCCTCTTGCAATAATTCACTTAAGTGCATTAGATTCGTTAATACACGTTCACCATCAGCATGAGCTAAAATATTTTCGGCTAAATGGCGTTTTTTCATCATTCGCCTTAGCATCACTAAAACACCATAATGTTGCCAAATCATTTGATATTGCTTAAATTCTTCAATAACCGCTTCCCATTCATCTTGATCATGAATGATTTTCTCAAGTTCAGACATGGATAGACCGATTATATTTGTCATTAAGGCCAAGTGAAGATAGTTTTCTTCTTCTGGCATTAAAACAGCATTTAACAGCGATAAAATATCTTTTGCTTGTTTTGATAAAAAAACGCTCTTATGATCCGATAAATAGACACTTTTAATGCCATATTCGAATAACTTATTTTGTATAAGTTCGGCTTCATGCCCTGTTCGTACTAATATGGCTATATCAGCAGATGTTACTGTTTTATAATCGACAGGGTTAATTTTTAACTTACCTGATGATAACCATTGGCTAATTTGCTGCGCACAATAAGTTGCCATTAAATCTTGGTATTCAGTAATAGTTGTTATATTTATCGGTAATAAATAGCCCGATAATGCAGGTTGTTCTGTGTGGTCAACAATAAATGCTTTGCAATGATTAGAGGTAACGGCATCCACTTTCAAAAATGGGATTTCATTAAAAATAAATGGCTGTTCTTGATAATCAAATAATTGATTAATCGCAAAGACCATTTCTTTTGATGATCGCCAGTTACTTTCCATCGTAAAATGATTATCAGCAACTGACTGTTTAGCTAGTAAATAAGTAAAAATATCCGCTCCACGAAAGCTATAAATAGCTTGTTTAGGATCACCAATAAAAATTAATCCCGTTGTTTTGGCATGGCTATGTTGTGGATAAATTCGATCAAATATTTGATATTGGATAGGATCGGTATCTTGAAACTCATCGATCATTGCAACAGGATAGTTATCAGCTATATGCTGACTTAACAACTTTCCTTGTTCGCCCGTTAATGCATCTTTTAATTGGATAATAAGATCATCAAAGCCGATTTCTCCTTGTTTTAACTTTTCTTGTTCAATGCCTTTTTTAATTATATAAGCAATATCGGGTAATAAGTGTGATGCTAAATCAAAATTAGTGGCATATAACGCATCAATCTTATTAAAAAGTTTATGTTCAGGTATCTGCTTACCTTCTTTGGTTTTCTCAATTAATGTCGCTTGGCTGAATTTTTGTAATTCTTGTGGTAATTGAAAATTTAAGGTTGGCTGATTAGCCCAATGGGATACCTTAGTTAACCAAATAGGTAAATTACGGCTACTATAGGATTGCTTACTGACACCTGATTGAATAATTATTTGATTAATATACTCAACATCAGCTAGCCAATTCACTTTGATATCATTGATAATTTGAATATTTTTTTGATAAAAATCCGTAATCTTGTCCGAAATGTTATGACTTGAGTTAGCTATACATTTTAAATCCTGACGTAAATACTTCATCACATCGGTTAATAAATCTTCAGGTTGTTGCCAAGATTGTAAAATTATATAAACCAGCTCTTTCGCCAGGGGACTAAAATAATGGCGCCAAAAATCTTGAACCACTAAAAGCTGGGTTTGATACTCACTAATTAATAACGTTTGATTAAACAGTGCACCTGACTCAAAAGCATAATTTTGCAAAATTCGTTGGCAGAAACTATGAATCGTGTAAATCGATGCTTCATCCATCGATTGTTTAGCTTGAATTAATTTTTCAACCGCTTGATTTTTATCAACAATTAAATCAATAAGCTGTTGATACATAGCATCGGTATGTTTGCCAGATGTTAGTCCTAGCAAAAGTTCATGAATATTTTGACGTATTCTAAATCGGAGTTCTTGCGTTGCTGCCTTGGTAAAGGTAACAACAAGAATATTATCCACATCAAGTGGTTTTGGAAAAGCTTGTTCTCCAATACCTAATAATAATCGTAAATAAATAAATGCCAGCGAGTAAGTTTTACCTGTTCCCGCTGACGCTTCAATTAATACTCGACCTGTTAAAGGTAATTTAAAAAGATCAAGTTTCTTTATGATTTCTGCCTGAACCATTCCAATGTTCCGATATTATAGGTACCCAAATTTTGTACCAATAAATCAATACAAGCGATATCAGCAGTGCCAAACATAGGAGGTGAAATATCAGGACATAATTCATTTACTAAATAACCAACCAAAGGTAAATGAGATACCACAACAATGTTTCCATCTTTATATTCAGTTGTTAAGCTTTGTAATAAACTCGCAACCTCATTTGCATCACCACTTGGTATTAACATTGCATCAGTAGTAATAGCATCGATTTCAACCTGTGACGATAATGTGTTAAGGGTTTGCTGTGCCCGCAAATAAGGACTCACTAAACCTAAATCGAAATGAAAACCTTGTTCTTTTAACCATTTGCCAGCCAAATTCGCTTGTTCTATTCCAAATGAGGTTAATTGCCGCTTATCATCAGATGAAGCCGAAAATCCAGCTTCACCATGTCTCATTATGCAAATTTTCATTTTACGTGATTTAACGTAATTTTAATTGAAAGATTAACGATTCAGCACTACAACTAAACGTAAATTTAGCCGTTAATTGGTAACCTTCATTTACAGCAACAAGCTGACTATCTATTTCAAAAGCTTCACTTGCTGCATCATTTGCAGATTGGGTTAATTGCTTTAACATTTCTTCCGCTTCAGATTCGCTTGTAAATATTTTTTGATATTCAGCGCTACAATCATCATTATCAATAATAGTACCGACATCAACACAACAACAAGCGGGAGTTTCATTAGCCTTACATTTGTTCAACGAATCAGTCATGATTACCTCTTTTAAAATTTAAAATAAACTGGTTATGATAATAGCATAGCTCAATATTGACTAAAATAATTTTTAGCTAAAGTGGTTAAGAAAATAAACCAAATAAAAGAAATTTCCTCTGTTTTTATACAGAGGAAAATAATTAAAGATAATGATAGATAAAATAGCGTTAATGTTTATCTTAAATACCTTGAATATAGCAACTATTATCAAGGTACATGGTAAAAAAATAAAATTACTAGCTTAAAATATAAGCCTTAATAATGCTTATTAAAACTTAGGTGGTGTATTTCGACTATTACCATTACGATGGCTACGTTTTTTAGGCGCACCTGCTTCAGATTCTGATCGATTATAACGACCACGACGAGAATCTGATTGCTCTTTAACAAGGCTCATCTTCATTGGTACATTTAGCACTCTAACTTTTTCAAAATGTTTTAACATATCTGTTGGCATACCTTTTGGTAATTCAACTGTAGAATAAGTTTCATAGAGTTTAATATTACCAATGTAACGGCTGCTAATATCGCCTTCATTAGCAATTGCACCCACAATATGACGGACTTCAACGCCATTTTCTTTCCCAATTTCAATGCGGTATTTATCCATATCACCCACATCGCGACGTTCACGGCGTTTTGGTGACTCACGATTATCACCACGTAAACGGCGTTCACGACCATTATTATCACGATCTCTATCATCCCGAGTAGGTTTAAAGACAGGATCAGGTGGTAAAATTAACGGTCTTTCGCCTTGAGCTAATTTTAATAATGCTGTTGCAAGCGTATCCATATCAGCATTACTATTTTGATGTAATTTAACTAATAATTCGTGGTATTTTGCTAAATCCTGACTTTCAAGTTGTTGCTGTACTTTATCGGTAAATTTGGCTAGACGTCGGCTTTCTAATAATTCTTTAGACGGAAGACCAACTTCTGGTATAGCTTTTTTAATTGTTTGTTCAATATTTTTCAATAATCGACGTTCACGACTATCAACAAATAAAATAGCTCGACCAGCTCGACCAGCTCGACCGGTACGGCCAATACGATGAACATAAGATTCAGAATCTAAGGTAATATCATAATTAACCACAAGGCTAATACGCTCAACATCTAAACCGCGTGCAGCCACATCAGTTGCAATAAGAATATCCAGACGACCATTTCTCAATCTATCAAGCGTTTGTTCGCGTAGTTGTTGTGTCATATCACCATTTAAAGCAGCACAACTATAGCCATGTTTTTCAAGAACATCAGCAATATCTAAAGTTGCCGATTTAGTACGAACAAATATAATTGCCGCATCAAAATCTTCAGCTTCTAAAAAACGAATTAGCGCATCATTTTTACGTACGCCTCTGACTAACCAATAGCTTTGATCAATATCAGGCGCGGTTTGATTAGTGCCTTTAATTTGCACTTCTTTAGGATTGTTCATGAAACGCTTAGTAATTCGGCGAATTGGTGCAGGCATTGTTGCAGAAAATAATGCCGTTTGATGATCGTCAGGAATTGCATCCATAATAGATTCAACATCATCAATAAAGCCCATACGCAGCATTTCATCAGCTTCATCTAAAACTAAGCCTTTTAGATGAGATAAATCCAATGTTTTACGATTTAAATGATCCAGTAAACGACCTGGTGTACCGACGACAATCTGTGGCCCTTGTTTTAAAGCACGTAATTGAATATCGTAGCGTTGACCGCCATATAAAGGCAATACTTTTAATCCTTTTATATATTTAGCATATTCAGTGCAAGCTTCAGCAACTTGAATTGCAAGTTCTCGCGTTGGTGCTAAAACTAAAAGTTGTGGCGCTTTTAAATTAACATCAATATTCATTAAAAAAGGAATAGAAAAAGCAGCTGTTTTTCCACTACCAGTTTGTGCCATACCTAATACATCATTACCTTCTAATAGTAAAGGAATACACTCAGATTGAATAGGCGACGGTTTAGTAAAACCAAGATCCTGTAAGGCATTAAGAACTTCCTCGGATAATCCAAGGTCTTGAAAAGAAACTTCTTTTGTCATGTAAACTCGCTTATAAATTTTAATAAATATTCATTATCAATGACTCAGTAATAGAAATAAGTACTTCTAATACGACAAACTACTTAAATAAGAATTAACATGTATCAAATCATGCACTATGTTTTGATATTGATTTTCCCTTTTTGTTTTACTGTATCTTCTTTGAACATGAATATATGAATATAATGCCAGCCTACTAAATTGAAAATTTACAACTCACCCCAATAACTAACTGCCAATATAATTTATCATCGGAACTTAACCAACTCTGATAATTTGTAAAACTCACAAAATTGTGAAGCTTCAAAAATATGAGTCGACTTCCTAACTTATTACACAATAAATTAGCGGCAAACCAGAACTACGCTATAACACTATTTTCACATTTTAATACTGGCATGACCCGTTATTCTTTAACGAATAACTTCATTTCATAAAGTGCCTGTTGATGTTCAACATAGTTATAAATATTAGATGCAATAGCATATTTAAATAACAATTCGGCACGTTCGTTATTACCTCTACTTTGATAATATTTACCTAAATAGAAATAGGCTTCACAAAGACGTTTAGCTAATTGGTCATTATTTTCAACGTCTTGTTGAAGTTTTTGCATTAATTCAGATTCATTAATTTTACCTAAATAAAATGCAACAAAATTGCTGCTATAAGTTTTTTTATCTGTTAACAACTCATAACGTTTTAAAAGATTTTTGTGGGCATTTTGATGATCAATTTCATTGTCAATTAAATAGACCCACAACACTCGAATAGCATCATTGCTATCAAATTGATAAAATTTAATTGCATCTTGTTTTGCGGATTGATAATGCCCGGTTCGATAAAGAACAATTGCACGATTAAAATAAGCAAAAGAATCAAGTTTATCTAATTCTAATGCCGTATTAAAGGCTAATAAAGCCTCATCAAAATTTCCATCACGGAGCAGATAATTGCCTAAAAAATTATAAATATCTGAAATATTCACCTTAAGATTTAATAGCTGCGTAAAATCACTTTGAGCAAATGCTTTAAGCCCTATAGAATCATAAGCAATGCCACGCTCAAAAAATAGCTGCAAACGCGTTTCAGGATCAATATCATTACGTGAAAGTTGCTGGCTGAGTTTAGCAATTTTTAATTCCTCTTCATAAGAAACTTGCTTTGGCACAGCCAGTAATGGAACAGAACTTGAACAACCATTTAACAAAAAGATAACTAATAAAAAAATTACAATTTTCAGATTGTTTAGTTTCATTATCAGTTCCAATTATTGAAAAAATTAGTCCGAAATAGGAGCAGTAGGCTCAGCTGTTTCAGCCGCTTCTTTCATACTGAGTCGAATACGACCTTGACGGTCAATTTCTAATACTTTGACATTAACTTCTTGCCCAACTTTTAGATAATCTGCAACCTTCTCGATGCGATGATCAGCTATTTGAGAAACATGAACTAACCCTTCTTTACCACCAATTATGGCAACAAATGCACCAAAATCAACAATACGCGTTACTTTACCTGTATAAATTTTATTAATTTCTACATCAGCAACAAGATTATTAATTCGGCTCATTGCATCTTTTGCTTTATTACTATCTGATGCTGCAATTTTAACTGTACCATCATCAGCAATTTCAATGGTTGTGCCGGTTTCTTCAGTTAACGCACGGATAGTTGCCCCACCTTTACCAATAACGTCACGAATCTTCTCAGGATTAATTTGCATGGTATAGATACGCGGCGCAAATTCAGATATTTCTTGACGCGGTTGATTAATCGCCTTTTCCATAACACCTAAGATATGTAAACGAGCGCCTTTTGCTTGATTTAAAGCAACTTGCATGATTTCTTTAGTAATACCTTCAATTTTGATATCCATTTGTAAGGCACTAACACCTTCGCGTGTTCCAGCAACTTTAAAGTCCATATCGCCAAGGTGATCTTCATCGCCTAAAATATCGGATAAAACCACAAAATCATCACCCTCTTTAACAAGGCCCATTGCAATACCTGCAACCGAAGATTTAATTGGTACACCTGCATCCATCAACGCTAAAGAAGCGCCACAAACCGATGCCATTGATGATGAACCATTAGATTCTGTAATTTCAGATACAACACGAACAGTATATGGAAATGTATCAGCATCAGGCATAACAGCTGCAACACCGCGTTTTGCTAATCGACCATGACCAATTTCACGTCGTTTTGGTGAACCAACCATTCCTGTTTCACCTACTGAGTATGGAGGGAAATTATAATGTAATAAAAAACGATCCGTGTATTCACCTGTTAATTCATCAATAATTTGTGCATCTCGTTCTGTTCCTAAAGTTGCAGTAACAAGCGCTTGTGTTTCACCTCGTGTGAAAAGTGCACTACCATGTGTACGCGGTAATACACCAGTACGAATATCTAAAGCACGGATCATATCTTTTTCGCGACCATCAATACGAGGCTCACCGGCAATTACACGTTGGCGAACGATTTGACTTTCTAAATCAACAATAATATTTGCGATTTCGTTTTCGTCTAATTCTTCGTTTTGGGCTTTTAACGCGGCAATGACTTCTTCTTTAATTAAATCAATTTGTGCATAGCGAGCTTGTTTTTCTGTGATCCGATAAGCTTCGCCTAAACGATCTTTAGATAATTCTGCGACTGCGTTATATAAAGCTTCATTTTTTTCTGTTGCTTGCCAATCCCATGCTGTTTTACCAGCCTTCGCAACAAATTCATTAATATTATCAATAACAACTTGTTGTTGGTCATGACCAAATACTACAGCCGCTAACATTTGATCTTCTGATAAGATATCTGCTTCAGATTCAACCATCAATACGGCACTTTTAGTCCCCGCAACAACTAAATATAAACGACTAGAGGCAAGTTCTTTAACAGAAGGATTTAAAATAAATTGATCATCAATTAAACCTACG
>WIUT01005771.1:0-14416 GCA_010645135.1 Tetragonula clypearis
TTTTTTTTTTTTTTTTTTTTTTTTTTTTTTTTCTTTTTTGAGTTATCGTCGGCGTGATATCGCTCTATAGAAACGATTAAAAAATTAATAAATTTATTACTCGTTTTGCCTGGGTTATATTTAAATATAATTGAAACTGAGAAAATATAGCACTTTCGGGACAAAAAATTGTCAACGTGTGGAGCACGTCATTCCAGCGCGAAGATGTTGACCTCTTGCGCTGGCAACTAATTTCGCGGACCATAACGAGTGACCAAACCATGTACAATAACTCGCCGCTTTCTTTTTGAACTACCGTCGCTATGATATCGCTGGATAGAAACGATTAAAAAGTAATAAATTTACTACTCGTTTTGCCTGGGTTCTGTTTAAATATACTTAAAACTGAGAAAATATTGCAACTTTTGGGACAAAAAGTTCTCGACGTCACTTCAGCGCAAGAGGGGGTTAACGGCAACCCCTTTGGCTTACCTCTGCGTCGAAAATTGACTTTTCCAATCGCGTAAGAATTACGCGTGACTTCAGGACTTTAGAGACGCTTAAGTGGAACGTCGCCAACGAAAATGGTTGGGAAACACTGTTGTACGAATTCAGGCTTATGCCGTTTGTTTTCTCTGGGTCGCGTACCTGGGAAATACGCGCTTCAGCGTCAAAGACCTGCGAGATAATCGGCCGGAGAAATTGCGAGGCACGCGTGGAAAATTCAGCGTAGGAAAGAAAGCAGAGGAGGCAACCTCTGGTGTAGAGAGGACTCGTGAGAGGTCCACCGCGCGTTAATAGCTCGCTCTATGGAGATAGTACCCGCGACCTCCGCGATTTCACCCGAACGTGTCACGTGAACCTAAGCGGAGGAAATCTCGAAGGTAAAAGGGAAAGGAAACCGTACGCCGTCGGCTGCGATCTCTCACGATATTTCTTCACCTTCTGTTTTCTTCGTTCGTCGAGAGTCAGCCAACTGCGGCGCCGATTCCTCCGGACGATCGATCCGCCGATTCCATCTCTTCCCGAGAGAGCAGCGTTGTTTTTCCATTTACTTTCCAGTTAGTTTCGAGTTAGATCTCTTCTAGACCGCTGCCATCTCTTCTCGCAGCTCCTAATCACCGCCAATGTCTCGGCTAGCTGCCTCGACTGCTTCTTGATCCTAACGAGATGAATCTAACGCGATATATTGCTCAATTAAGAAATCGAAATTCAACGTGCAAGATCTGAACTTAAAGCTCAGCGCAGTATTATTCGAATTATATCCAGAAACAATATCGTTCGATTATCATTATCATCTATAAAATCATTATCACGCTAATCTTTGTATTTAAAATACTAAGATTAAATTTTCCAGTTCTCTGGACGAAAGCAAGATAGATCTAAATTTAAAGTGAAATGCAATATTATTCAATTATTATTATTATTATTATTATCTGTAGGATTTTTATCACACGTTTAAAATATGCACTAAGATTAGATCTACTAAATCTGGGTTATCATATTTGTGATGAAAAAAATATATGGTCCAATTGAAAAAAGAACAAAGACCTTGAGAATTTCAAAACCCATCGAAGAATTAATACGCCATATTCTGCTTTCCGTAAAAAAGCCATACAACTTTTGTATCAAACGTCTGTTTAGCGTTTTCGTTGGATGCATAATTTAAAAATTATTTCACATGTGCAAGTTACGTGAATCACCCTGTATATACGCGCGTGTATACTATATTCAATCTGAAGTGTTAATTAACCTTTTACTTGGAGCGGTTTCGACGCCGCTTTCACCGAACAGACTAAATTTTTGTTCGCAAACAAAGTAAAAAACTTACGTCTCGTTTCGTTTCATTCGATCAAATCTATTAATCTGACGGACGAGAACCCTTCGAGTACAGTTCGCAAGTGATACAAACGATCACACGAGAAAAAAGAAGAAAGTTGTCGCTTCTATCGGACGATCTTACGTTTCGACTCGTACTTAATCTCGCTCGTTATTTAAACTGATGGATCGCATTTGAAGTTGATCTAATCTGGTGCGATGCATAATTAATCTTCACCCTCGTAAATATCACAAATATGCCGAACAACGTGGAATCGATGGATCAACAATGAATCTCAATTGGCGTTGTCGAGATTGACATTAAGATTTTTAAAGGATCATTCTCTTCTCTTATATTTGCGATCGCTTGGCGACAAATTATTTCGTTCAATCGTACATTGCAGGTAGCGTGATTCGTATTCGTACTAAAACGTAATGAAACTTGATTCCCAGGTGTAAACGAGAACGATATAAAAATGAATTTTTACTGCAGATACTGGCTTGGAAAGCCGTCCAGTCAGAAAGTCAGCTCGAAAGGTTGAGTTAGACGTAACGTAGCAGGAAATACTGGTGAAATGACATTTCCGATATAGCCTCCTCTCTTCGATCTAGCTATTCGGCGTGTCGTTTCATTTCGTTTTGTTTCTAAAACTTGTAATTTTACCTGCGGAATTACCTGCAAGAGGAACGTGTTACGGACTTGCTCGGTTTAGGTTATGTTTAGGTTAGGTTTACGAGTGTTTAGCCGACCGGGCAGCATAAGCTCTTGATTAGAGTTAGTAATAAACTCTTCATGACGGTTACTTTCTACTTTTAATTAAACTTTGTTGTTTCTCAATATCTGCCGCCCGTTGTTCGCAACGTTTTTGCTAATTGTCGTTCTCCCGCCTCATTAACCGCTCTTGAAAATCCATTAGTGTTCGTGGCGTTTGTGCGTGTCGATGCCTCTTTTTAGATTAACCTCACATTTCCACGATACGCGAATCTAAACGAAAGTATAAATACGTACTTTACAAAAGGTAAACGCATGCCTCGTCTTAACGAGCTACGACTTGTACTCTCAACCGCATATTTATTCTTCTTCTTTTCATTTCTTTTTTCCCCATTTAACCTTTGGAAACTTGAATTTGAAATTTATCACGGCTGTAGGACTAACTACAGAATTGATAATTTTACGCTTCGTACATTGAGGTTACAGTCTTTAAGGATAGTGTAGATGCAGTTAGCAAGCTTGGATATCTTTAGCAATTATCACGTCAACTCTTAGGAGCGAGAGTAATTTCTATTTGCTGAGATTCTCGATAAGTTTAGTCCTTTCGGGGAAGCGGTCGTTTAGTGCCGAGAGGAGAAATTAATATTGGCTTCTCGTTGCAGGGCGGACAAGGTGGATTCGAAGATGTTCGAAGGTATGTGAAGCAAGGTGGTGATTTCTGCAAGGATCTAGCTTCGATCTTACATGAAAGGTAAATTCTTCTTTAAACGTCTCTTCGCAACACGTATCTATTACATATATATATATATATATATATATATATATATACAATAATATAATATATAAATTACAATATAATTTATATATTTATATATATATATACACATACATATAAATAATATAATATATAAATTATATTATTTTATTTATATATATATACACATACATATAAATAATATATGTATATAAATATATATATATATATATATACACATTAAATAATATAATATATAAATATAATATATAATATAATATATAAATAATATAATATAATATTAAATAATATAATATATAAATAATATAATATATAATATAATATATAATAACACAATATATATAGTATAAATTACAATAATATAATTTATATATTTATATAATATATATATTATATATATATATATAGTATAAATTATATACTATAATACAATGTATATTATATATATAAATATATATATTATATTATATACTATAATATAATTATTGTATAATTTATATATATATTATATTATAATTTATACTATATATATTATAATAATATATATAATTATATTATGTAATATATATATATATATAACATAAATTAAAATAATCTATACGTAAAATAATATATATATATATATAAATATGTAAATATATATATATATATTATCTTTATATAGATATACACTTCTTTATGTATATACACTATCTTTTTTCATACAGTGTGTTTGATAAGAACGTGGACGTCATTCCTCTGAAAATATGAAATATTCCTTTTTTTGTGAAACGATTTTGCACAGTTTCCGTTTTTCCGCTTTTTCGTGTTTCAGGGCGGAGTTAGAAGCGGCTTATGCCAAAGGGCTGAGCAAGCTGAGCAACAAACTGACCAAGGCCTGCGCAAAAGATCAAGGTATCCTTTTAAGTTGCTCGCTCCTTTCGGTGCGGATTCCGCTTCACGCCGATGTTAATCGAAGAAAGTAGCAGAGACGAAGTGTGATGTATACTTTTAAATAACGCAGGTGGTAACGGAAGCGGAGGTGTGAACGAGGCATGGAGATGCGTCGGCGAGGAGATGGAGGCCGCCGCGGAGGCCCACAGGATCTGGGGAATCACGCTCAGCGAACAAATTGCCAAGCCCCTCAGAGTGAGTTTACATCACGCGCTTGAAAAAGAGAGAAAAAAAAAAAAGAAAACCATAAAGATGCGTTGACAATCGTATCGAAGATACGACAGCGCAAGGAATAGAAGGAAGCTCGCAGTGATACGAAGAGCGCTAACTTTTATTCGTATATTTTATGGAAATCATTCAAATCCTTAAAAATACTGTAAGTTTGCAGTTCTTCCTTAAAAATACTGTAAGTTTACTGTTCCAAAAAAATCATAAACTGGTCATTTCGATCAGTGTGGTAGTTCTAGTGTTTTCTAACGTCATCGTTTCGTACGTTAACGTATTCTTCTTCGCTAAATCGTAGAGAAAGCATAGACGTATTTATTAGAGAAGCGAGACTCAGCGTCCAGCGTGTTAGCTCCGTTTTGTATTCTCGTTCTTCTTCGTTCGCATTCGCGATAAATGATAAACGCGTGCGTTCGACTCGTCGAACGAGAAAGAGGCGTTGAAGAAAGAGTCGTGGACGTGTCCGCAGGTGGGAGTAGCCGAGGCCCAAGGTCGTTCGAGGAAATCCATCGAGAACTCAGTGGACAAAGCCGGCAAATCTCTTCACGAGTGGCGTAACATCGCGACGAAAAGCAAAAAGCAGAGTTTCGCCTGTGCCAGAGAGAACGAGAGGTTGCAAGACCTGGCAAGGTTACAATCGATCAGTCAGAGCCAGCAGAACAACAACAAATCGTCGAGCCATCACATGACGGAGAAGGAGGCTAGCAAGCTCGAGACAAGGAGAAGAAAGGCCGAGGATTCGTCCCGCAGGGCCGACACGGAGTTCTACACGGTGAGCGTGAGAGCCGAGAGAGCCAGGCTCGAGTACGAAAGCACCGTGAGGAAAGGTGCTAAACAAATGGAACTCCTCGAGGAGGAACGACTAAGCGCTCTCAAAGATCTCGCCAATGTTTATCTGGCTCACCTGCAAGCCTTGGCTCCCCGTCTGCAACAGGTACGCGTTGTAGCATCGCACGTCGTTTTTACGCAAAGTTGTTGCAAGATCAACCAACCAATCGACCATCTTCTCTTTCTATCTCTTTGTAGAGTGCAGACCGTTTGGCAGCTCCTATACGCAACTGCAACGTGTCGCAGGATATCGAGATCTTGAAGAATCTTATACGCAGAGTAGAAAGCAACGAGGGGTGCAACGTCGAGCAGTTGCTCCCAGACTTCTACGCTGAACACGTTACTCTGGCGATGAACAGGGAACGTCGGAAACAAGCGCTGGTAAGAGTCCTCCATCTGATCAGACAAGACCTGGAACGGGAGAGACGCGGCAGAGAGGGTTTGGAGACTCTTCATCGAGCTTTTATCGCAACACCGGCGTTCGCGGCGGATGAGAGCACGCAAAACGTAACGGAGAAGCTACACCATGTACGACTGCTCTTTCTCGCGCTCTTTCTTTTACCGATAACTTTTATTCTGCAACTTTTCTCCTTATTTTCTTTTAGATGCGTTCTATGTTACTGTATCTAGAAGCAGCGAGGTACAAAGTTGGCGGGACATTGGCCGAGGTAGAGGGCAGCAAACGAGACAAACACCCGCTGGCCGACCATATTTTAGTTTCAAGGGACAAACAGGGCTTGCAGCAGAGTGTCCTTAAGGTAAATCCGACGAGTCTGAAGTTCACCTGTTCAAATTTCAACTGACAAAGTGTTGTATATTGCATTAATGTAACGTAACATAATATAAAACTAATACAAATGTAATAATATAATATGAAATTAATATAATAAAACTATACTATAAAACTATATACGTACAAAATATCAAATTAACATAATATAAAACATATAACGTGGAAATTTTATACATTACGCAGATTCCTTCTTGGGCAAAGAACGAGTCGTTCGAGATTCAGTGCGACGAAGACGAAATGGACGTTCACCTCGTGAAGGACCACGATGCCGAGAGTCGCCACTGGGCCGATCGGACAGCTGGCGACGGAAACTCGGAGAATCCGCCGGACGAAGACGACTTTAGCGATTTCGACGAGTTCAGTAGTCAATCGGAAGACAATAATAATCAAGACGTGGACGCCACCGAAACCAGCGGCAAATCGGATGGAACGGAGCAGTGCAGGGCGATCTATCAATATTCGGCGAATTTGAACGACGAGCTTAGCCTAAGTCCCGGGGACTTGATAACGGTGCATCAGAAACAGCCGGATGGTTGGTGGATAGGCGAATGTAGAGGGCGAACTGGAATATTTCCAGCCACTTACGTTCAAGTTATTCATTAGTTATTCTTGACGCTTCACTCTGCCCGAGTATTCATAATTTAAGCACCGACGTCGAAGAAAAAAAATACGTGTGACGTATAAATGCAATTGTAATAATGAGTAACGACGAAAGTTATTAACTATACAGATGAGCAAACTACTACCAAAGTACGCTTGAAATTAGAACGTGACTCGTCTTTCAGAAAGAAAGAAAAAACGGGAAAAAGTCAAATTTCACTGTGCAAACACATCTTGTTTCGAGCGTGTGCTACTAAATTATTGTAACGTGAAAATATTCGTCGAACGTGTCTTAGTAAGACATTACTAAATCTATCTATTTATATTAATAAAGTGCCAATAATAGCATATTACGCGTAGAAACTGTGCGGAACGCGCGAAAACAGAACAAGGCAAAGTTAATGTTTCCGCCAGTCTTGTAAATCGTCATCGAGAAAGAAACGTTTGTACAACGAAGTATTTCTCTTTGTTTGTATATTGCGCATTGTAATTTATAATTATGTTGCAAATGTAAGCGTGACGCGAGTCGTTTTCATAATTGACAGAAGAAAATCTTCTTTAAATAATCTGAAGACCGCTTATTCACGCAGCGTCCACGCGCGAAATTAAACAGCGTGATATGTATATAATCTGTTCGATTCCCGAGAGAAATTCCATTGTAAATAGTACTTAGCCGCATTGAATAACTTAAGCGTTGTACGTAACAAAACTTTTAATTAAAGTTCATTTATTTATTTGTCTTTTTCTCAACTCGCTCGTAATAACGTGTGATCGTCGTTAATCGCTAAGTTCATCCGCGTAATCCCTCTCCAATTGCGCCATTACTTCACTGATTATGCGGCTATCGTTAACTGCAAACGTCAAAAGATTTTTATTACTACAACTGGTAGTTTCAACATTCGTAAAAAAAAGTTCATGGCAATACATCGTAAAGGGTATTATTTTATTACGATAAATCTCTCTTACTGCAGAACGGTGGAACGTTGGAAGTTGCGACAAAGAATGTCCCTCGCTGAGGATAATTTATCGCGTTTATGCCCATCTCGGTACAAGTACTTTTATCGCAAAACTCTGCTGCCACTCGCTGTATGAAATTTCGATACGACAAGTCCCAATGATGTGCCCAGAAGGTGCAATTGTGCTTAACCTCGGATATCAACGACTCCGTCAAGTAAACGTACGAACGTCCGTGACTGCACACAGCCTTATTGATCACTGCCAAAAGCAATTTGACATTTTACGTGGGACGAGAGGATAGGAGTTTACAGCGATAAGCTTCTTTTTTTTTTTTTTTTTTTTTTTTTAATGATTATCCGTGCGTACCTCGAAGATGAATTGGTAGGTGTTCAAAGTACGAAGAATCGCAACCGGGTTGGCTTCTGCCACCGTTAGGATAGAAATCGACGTGACCTAATGCAAATCGTTTGCTCGTTTAAATGCCTGACGAACAATGTGTATATCACGATGTGTGTATAATTGTCAAACCTATCGGTTCTGGTAAACCTAATCCTATCTGCGAGAGTAATTTCCCATTGGTATGGATAATGTCAACGAACGATGCATCAGATTTGTGAAGTTTCATCGTGTAATCAACGTGCCTGAAACAAGGTTGTGCAGGATCTAATCCTGTTATTCTTTCAACTCTCCATTTACTTTGTCTGCTCTTCAATTGTTTCGCGGCGAATCCGCAGATATGTGCTCCAAGACTGTGGCCTACTAGATGCAATGGTCCCCAATCATTCTCACGCATGCTTGTGTTCTGTACATGTTCTAGAAATCTTTATAGAACAGGCTCAATGAGATTTCGCGGTCAACGTACTATGTCTGTACTGATACTGATGAAAAGCAGGACCTTGCAATTTGATATCCTATTGCTCGTGTGTTAACTGCCGCTTTGTAGTAGTTCCAAGTATTGGCCCCGGTGCTCCAATCTACGACGACGACGTTAACGTCATTCTAAAACACATTACGCGGAATGAGAAGAAATTATTATTTAGATTCGCGTTGTTAGTAAAAGTTAGAAGCGTAACGCTGCTAATGTCTATCGCTTATTCACAGGGCCTACACTTTTTTAAAAATATACCAATCGTTACGTATAACGAGAAAACGATAATTTAAACGCAACGTAATCACCCATTGAAGAAATGCCTTTTCCATTTCATTGATCCACGACTGTTGGCCATTCGACAAGAATCCGTGAACTATCACAATTGTCCTTCGCTCGATTTGAAAATCTGTCCACTCCAAACCAAATTGTTCACCCAAAACTACCTGAACGCGGTGTGGTTGTCTCCTCGAAGAAAGCAAAAATTGAACGTTCAAAGAGTTTGTTCCGTTTGGATTGATCAGAAACAGCCATTCTAAGATTCTAGCTAATCCTCTTCCCAAGCCAAAACAATCCACTTCTTCATTTCCTTTGGAAAGTATTTGGTAGTGAGTGAAGCTCGATGAATTCAAGATTGGAAAAATAAAATCTGTTGAATTTTTACTACGAAAACTTGGTAAATTTTTTTCTACATGATAGCCGCGTGTGCCTGTTTTTTTCGCGCTCGTTTCAATCGTATGACTCTGCATGGCCGAAATTGCAGGAAACTGGATAAACATCAATATAAACCACATCATTTTCTTCGCTTAATTTCTAATCGTAACGAGAGACGTATCATATCGATGATAAGAGACGATACAAAGTATGTACGACGGACCAAGTTAAAGTCATGACCTAACGATAATACAGTTTACATTGCTAATTTCAAGTAATGATACATGCAGTTTACATTACTGATTTCAAGTAGTAGAATGTTGCTTATCTAGATCTCTTAATGTTTTTCAAATATCTTAATATTCAAATTATGTTACTAAAACAAAACGTTTGCTAGTAACAAATGATTTCCCAATTATTAGCAGAAATTTTATTTATGTATCAATAGTTCGGATATTAAGATATTCGAATATTAGAGTTTCGGATATGCGAGATATTCTACAGTGGTTAGAAAAAAATTATGTTTCCGTTACAACGATATAATACAAACTTATTTCTATAATTAATCAATTATATAATTATATAAATTAATTTTTTTTCTAAATTTATAACATTAAATATATTCATATTAAGAAAAGTATATTTCTAAACTATTATTAGATATATATACATACATAATTTATTATATATCATTTGTACATGATACCAAAAAAAAAAAAAAAAAAAAAAAAAAAGAAACAACGTTCATGTTGTATAAAATAATGCCATGAAGCGAGCACAGCGTAAAACACGTCAATGTAAATCTACTGCAATTTATATATTCAATTTTTGCTTTTTCCTTCTTTTCCGCGTTTTTTCTTTCTTCCTCTTCTGGAAAAACAAAAAATGAAACGTTGATATTTGATATATAAATTTACGAGATAAATGATTTGACATTTCCTTACCATTGTTTGTTCAAAGTTTGTTTGGTTCGACGTGCTTTTACTACCTCCTTGGAAAGTACTGAAATCTACAGCTTTATAGTCGAATACTTTTGACGGCATCATGTCTTTCTGTTTCAAATCCTTAATTATACGATTTTTTTCCTCTTTCTTTCTCGACCTAAAAAGATATGCAATTTATCAACAATTATCATCTTACGAAATTTCATGCGTTTTGAATGCGTATAAATATTATAACGTGGATATTTTTTAAGACACTCATACTTGCAAATGATAAATCATCGAAGTGAAATTTGAGAGATAAGACTCCAAACTTCGGGTATTTATTGGTATCCAAGATATTAATAAAAAACTTTGATATTATACGTTAAATTCTGATATTCCCAATGTAAATGCTATCGCTTCTGCATCATCAGCAATTTGACAGTTGATGATAATGACTAATACAACGAACACAATTGTGTCAATAATATCTATACAGGTAGAGTGCAATGTACAATATCGAGACTTTATTCTTTTACTATTATCTCGGAAACTAAAGTAGTCTTCTCTCTCTCTCTCTCTTCTATATACTTTTTTTCAATACTTATGTCTTAATATACCTACCGTGACAAATTAACAGATTCATTATTCGATATTTGTTTCTGATTCTGGTTTATACTTTTTTCTCTTAAATGCTCAGTTTCATTTGAATCTTGCTTCTCACGGTCACTAATTCTGGTTTCCAGCGGGGTTAGATTTAACGAGTTATCTTCAGCTTTCTCCTTCTGCGTGTCATCTTGTTTGTTAATGTTTGAATCTCGTTTTCTTTTACGTCCCGACATTTGACTCAGTGGAATGTGAGATGATTTTCGTGGTAATTCCGATATACTTTTCCCTGCCACGATTTGAGAAACTTGTTTAAAATGTTGATAAACTCTGTTTTTACTTTCTTCCAACTCCTTCTCTTTCTTCTTTAGTTCATTCTCTTCTTCTTTTCTTTGCCTTTCTCTTTCTCGTGCTTCTTCTTCCGCTATCATAGGTATAACCCGTTTGTACCGTTCAAACGGACTTATAAAGACAAATTTCTTTTTCTTTCCAGTACCTTTTTGTTCGTCCTTTTCCATCTCCTCGTCCTGTGAAACAAGCAAGCAATCATAAAAATTACAATTGCCATTTCTTCTTTTCTTCATTTTTGTACAAGACAGATCATATATTACCTCAGATGAAACTGGACTGTCAAACACAGTCACTGTATGTTCTACCGTGATATTTGAGATTGGCTTTTCTAACGTGTTATCTTCGTCCAACAAACATGGCAAGTCTGCTTCCATTGCTTCCATACCACTGGGAATATCGTGACGAGAATGTATCCACGCTTCTGAATTGTTGATACTGTTTCTCTGTGTCAGTCTTTGCCTGATATCTTCTTCAATAACTGGTTTGATAAGTGGCTGTTCCCTGGCCTTCAGTATTATTTTGTGTAGTTTTAACAAATTCTGTCGAACCAATGGTGGAATTGAATCACAACACGCCAAAATTCCTTGCATTTCACGAGGTAATGTTTCAGCTATGTTCAACAGCATGTGATTTGGTAATACATAAGCGATGCTATCGTCCTCTTCTCTGGCGGTCTGATCCCTCCATTTGTGCAATTCTTTTAAAGCATAAAGTTGTTTGTTATTAAACATTTTCTGACTTTTTCTATATATAATCATGCAACTCTCCTCTTTCCATACTGGTTTTACATAAGTCTTTTTACAAATCTCTGTACTTCTGTCGTACACAGCTTTCAAAATATTAATTTGTCCATTAGCAGTCTCTATTAAGGCATTTTTTAATACATCCTTTATATATAATAAATAATGCGTGTCCTCTCTAGCGTATTTCGTAAGTTTATCCGGTAGTGGTCTTATGCGCCAATCAGCCATTTGAAAATGTTTATCAGGATCTACGCTGCAGTAACGTTTTAGCAAATACGCTAAACTCAAGTACGGCAGATGAAGTTGTTTCGCCGCTTGGTGCGTATCGAACATATTTACTACGTACAGAGACAAATCTCTCTGGAGCCACTGAATGTCTAAATCTGCACCATGGAAAACTTTTAATATCGTACGCTTAGTAAAAATCTCATTTAGCTCGTGTAATTCAGACCGCAACGACAGAGTATCTACCAAATAATCTGTATCCTTAGTCGAAATCTGCATCAAACAAGTAATTCCTTGGAAGCTTCTGTACGAGTGATGCTCCAAATCTACAGCAATTTCTTTGTACCGTTTTAAATCTTCTATCAATAACTTGATATCCGATGGATCTTTAATGATTATCAGAGGTGTTTCTTCCAGGGATTTATATTTCGTCGGTTCTGACTTTTCCAATTGATCGCCAGGGGGAACAAACATGTCCAGTTCGTATTCATAGGGGTGATTAAAAACTTCGCCATCTTCACCTTCTTCTAAATAAATAGCCAAAGGTTTCAAGGAATTTGGTTTATCTTTAATCCTTGGACACCAAGGACTCGAACTATTGTCAATTTTGTCTTTGAACATTATTTGTGGCCTCTGGACATTTTTACCAGCCAATAAACGAACGGACTGAGAACTCTCCGTGACTTGCGACCGACAAACTTGATCGTTCCATCCACCACTGATCGGCTGATTCATCACACGCGATACCACCAATTCCACTTCGGAGTTCTTAGCAATGCCACATTCTTTGTCCATCAAAGAGTTCTACAACGTGCAAGACTTGTACTTAAGCATGGAAAGACATAGAAAAAATATAGAAACAATATCTTTACGAGAGAACACTTACAGCTCTGTCTAATAATATGTCGTTTATTTCTAATAAAAGTTCAAACTTTTCTTCGATGTCACGATGCGATATGTTGCTTTTCATGCCAACTGTACCGAACAAATGCTGCATAATGTTCAACAACAATTTCGTATTTTCATTCCTAACCTTAAGGAAATTTGGAAAACACGAGTAATAACTGAAATTTGCTTCAATTGGCAAGCCATTGGTACATTTGATTCCAAACTTTATGGCATCGAACGTATCCTGGAATAGAACAATTATTTTATACACAAATTTGTTTAATCTACGTTTGAAAAGAGAAAAGTAAGTTCAGCGATACGGTTAGTGTAATCATACCTGAACGTAATCGTGAAAACTATCGTATCCACGTATTACTTGATTAATTTCTTCATCTTCGTTCGCTTTGGTTTCATTTTCTAGCACTGGACAATCGACTTTGCTAGGTTCCATGATGTTCATAATTTCTCGTGTAAAAATACACGTTAACCCGCGTAGATCACAGGCATCTGCGTGAAGATGTAAGACATATTGCGAGTAGTTTGCCACCAGAGGTCTCGGCTAACGGTCGTTTCGCCACTGGTCACACTAATTATAAGTAGTCATCTAGGAGATGATTCGGTCTATTCTGGCGACCAAGGTAGTCTCGTTATTGAGAAATCCACCAGTAGCGGGCCCTTGGGATAAAAAGCAAAAAGTACGCCTTTACTTTCTTCTCTTTCATTCGTCATCGATTTTCCTTTCTTACCGACTAAGCTCTCATCGCTTAAAATCTCTACGCAAAATTTACACAACGCGCGTTAAATGTGTTTCATGCACAAATCTACGTTTATATCAAGTATCAAACGAATATGACGTAGATCGATCTAACTTTGAGTAATGAGACAATCCATTTTTTACAAAAAGTTACATCAAATAACTTCAGCAAGCGGTATTTTGACATTTGTCGTATATCGTGCGTATGATACGATGTTATCGAGTATCGACCAAACACAGTGTTGCACATCAACCTTGAATAATAAAGTAACTCGTTTTTGAAAAGGATCGCGTTAAATTGAACTTTGGCAAGTGATATTTGCCTGAATTTCGGTATTTGTCGTGTATTATGTTACACGCGTCGTGAACATAACCTACAATTTTCAAGTCTGCGTCGAGTATCGACCAAGCAGTGTCGTATAGATCGATCTAACCTACAGTAATAAGATAATCTGCTTTCTTTTTTTATAAAAATCACGTTAAATAGCTTTAGCAAGGAGTATTGTGAATTTTGATACATCTGTCGCATGCATGTTGCGCATATCACGTATATAGTAAAGGTTATCTTCTGGCAAAGAAGGGAGATTGGAAAATGCAGCACGGTTTCAACTAACGAGGAACGTAACAGCAAACAGCGAAGCATTTCATCGATGATATTATCGATACAATCGATATAAAGCGATATATTTTGCGCGTACCGATTCATGTATTTCAGAGTAAGATAAATAGCGCCGCATGCGATCACAAATGAAACTCGCGGATCGCGATGGCCCTTTATATATAT
>WIUT01005772.1:0-14415 GCA_010645135.1 Tetragonula clypearis
TATATATATATTTGCATTGCATGTGCAATTAAATATTAATTCGATCTCTGAATTTGTCGAATTTGCTACTCCAACAACGCTCGAATCGTCCGTTCGCTTCGAAAAGAACGTGTCAGTGTCAAGTTTCAAATCAAAATCGCAGCAACGCTCGAATTTTGTATAATTAAATTGCAGATTTTTCACGTTCATTCCCATTTATGGGAGATCTGAAATTCGAGAAGTTTCTTCGATGCTGTAGCTATTCGTTACAATACTTGGTAAATGCTGTACATATATTTGCAAAAAATATATTCGTACATCATTAAATCACGAGTATAAACAAAATGATTTACAAGTGAATTTGCATAAATTCAATCCATGATACGATACTGAACAAAACGCTTTCGAATTTTTATTACACGTGCGTGCCTCCTGCCTGGGTAAGACGATCATATTTTATAATAACTTCGTCATGAGAATTTTAAAAATAACGTGCGATAATATTTCGTTTAAGTCTAAATGGAATTTATACACTTGCTAAATACGTCGTGAAATATTCATTGTCAAAGTAGATAGTCAACAAGTGAAAAAAAAAAAAAAAACGATTTTCTTTTCTTTTATTATTCCTCAGTGAAGAACTTCTTCTCACTGCAAAGGGGGGAAAAAATCGCCATTGCGAAACAAGTTATTTCTACGCGAACCAAAAGTCAAATGTTAATAGAGGTTAAACGATTTCTCGTTTCTGTCAACGTCGCGGTAATTTTTTTTTTTTTTTTTTTTCAAACGAAACGACTTCTTCCGGCGGTGTTTACAGACCTACAAATTCATTCACAAAATGGCTGTGTTTTATCGCGTAACGCGAGAGATTGTTTGATATTACATATTGCTTTATCGTGATACGCACGCGATCGTTTCTCACGTTGCTACTTTGTATTCCCCTGTGCGTTCGCGTAATTACTGGACAACGTTTTAATATAATATTATCGACGTTTATGGGGCGGAGAGGGTGGGGGCAGGGGAAGGAGGAAAGAACACGAACTGACGAGGTTCATTGTGATCTCGAGCGTTTCATTTTAAGTTTCGCTTTTACAGCCACGGTAATTGTTCATTTTCTGCGTTATCGTTTTATATCGCGTAACACAAACATATAAGTTTTACACACACACACACACACACGTACATTCGTGTATAAAATTAAACCGACTCGTATTCGCGTATATACTATTCCATGGGAGATTTATCGTACAAGCTGAAAAGTAAGCTGCCACGTTTGTAAGAGAAAGTTTGTTTGTTAATTGCATTGATACGATCGGTCACCCGCATTGCGAGTTTGAAATCTAATCGGAACCCGTTACTTCCGTATCGCGTGTTCGAATCGTTTTTCAGTCAAGTGGCTTTCTATTTAGAAGCCATCCAGAATTTACAGAAATATAAAGACAGGATTAATATCAATATTAACATTGATGTGTGGAATTATAATTCAAAATTATCGGAATGTTGCCTAAAATAGTCGTGAATCGTCGCTTAAATTATCATGTAAAATTGTAATTGCAATTGCACGAGATAATGATACGAAAACGGTGTGGTAAAACAATTGCATAATTATCGAAGTAGATATTCGAAATTATTATTATTTAAATAGTAATATATTGTATTACCATGTCCAATGCCAACGTTGCACCGAAGGTTCGTCTGTCTCAAAACTTTCGTGACTACTGAAAATTACATACACCATCAAGTGAAATACGCTACATCGAAAACCAAAATTTTCTCTCTCTCTCTCTCCTGTCCGCTCGCGACAGAACAACAATGTTCTGTCTAACTGGTTGCTTTCAATTATTCGGCTCGCGTAGAAATCGCCAGAGAAACGCGCAATATCGCACAGATCGAGAGAGAAAAGAAAAAGAAAAAGAGAAACGAAAGAGAGACTCTCATAAACGCGACAGTAAGCGCCGGGTTGTCTCCGATCCTCGATAATTCCTGATTACAGACGACAAGGAGGGCGCTGGCTGGCCGGTTGGCCAGCTACGCGATTTAAAAGTAATTATGGCTGCCTTATTTATGTCGCCTCCGGGTATCGGCTTCGAGTCGCACTATTTCATGGGGATTTAGGGCGGGCAATTAACAGATAAAATCTCCCTCTATTTTTCTGCTAGCGAGCAGAGTCTCACTTCCTGGGGGATGTCCGGCCAGTACACGCCGGCAACAATTTATACAACGTTAAACAGTCTTGCCTTTAAGCCATTCTCTCCTCTTTCTCCCTTTCGTTCGCTATTTCTCTCTCTCTCTCTCTCTCTCTCTCTCTCTCTCCGCTCTCCTCGTCTCCCTAGCACGCTTTGTTGATCCTTCTTGATTTATCTGCGATTTTAATTCTCCTTAGCGTTACTTCCGCGGGAAGAGCCTTTTTGCCCCTCCCCCCGTTTTTGCTCGCGGGGTTTTCCTCTTTTTGCGCTGTTTATTAAGAACGGTCGAGTTCAAAGGTGTCTTTGCCGTCTGCCAAGCGACAGGATTTATCGCTGTCAAATGTTTCGGAACGGAGATCGGTTTTCTTTTTGTTCGGCCTATCTCGCATAGGGAGATTTAATTTCCCCTAAGGCCCCCCCATAGACGTTGAAACATGCTGCGATGCATGCGTCAACTCTAGGTTTCATGAAACACATCAGACGATGTGCTTGAGAACTAGCTTGCCTTCACTCTACCGATTCTTCAGTTGGGGCCGGATAAATTTTGTTAATTTCAAATACAATGAGGCCTTTCGCAACATACATGGGTTGCCATGTCAGAAACACGTGCATACCCGAGGTGTCCACAGTTTCCAGAAGAGGATGGGACCGTTTTCCCAGAATTGTCAGAATTCCCAGAATTATCTCCATGAGTGGCAATGAGACATTTTGGAAATGTCCCTCACTTTGGAAATGTTCCTCATTGGTCTTAATAACATATCACATGATATTACATTTTATTTCCAATAAAAAAAATGTAAAGAAAATTTTGCAATTTAGTTCTTATAATATCAGTTGTGCAATATATTATTTATTACTTTATATTACAATAACGTTTAATTCAGTTATTTAAGTTAATTTCATTCTAATTTTACATTTCACATTAATTCTAAAGAAATTGTCATAATTAATCTTTTTATTTAATTATATACGAAAAATTTATTTAATTATATTGTTAATAGACTCCATTCGATTTTAAGAATAAGACAACATTAAAACAAAATTAATGGAACGGCGATTAGACAAATATGAAATATATCATATTGTATATCGTCGAATATTTGTTACGAATATTTGTGACAAATTTCATTCAGCGATATCTTTTATGAGTCAAGAGTTATTCAAAAATGTTGCGAAAATTCTCGATCCGGCACGTTGTTTGACGACAGTCGTACCGACGAGGATAGCGAAATCCGAAACGGACTTTCTTTTTTGTCCAACTAATGCTAGAAGCCTATTCCTCCATCAGTGATCCCACTGCTTGCATCATGAAACCTAGAATTGATGCATGCATCGCACCATGTTTCAACGTCTGTGGGGGCCTTTAGGGAGCAAGCAATTTCGAGGTTTCTCTTTTTATCGAATTGGCGTCAGAAGAAATTCTGTTCGAATCGAATACACCGGAGCTTGAAATAATTGGGACATCGCTGTTGGCGTAGTCGAGCAAATATTAGGGGGAAAAAAGTCCTGGATAAATTCATCGGATGAAACTTGTGGTAAAAATTCACCTTGAGGATAATTATCGGAAAAATTTTATCAGAGCTGAATAAAGTTGAGATAACTGCGATAAAAATTGACTTTGAGGTAGTTATCGACAAAAAAAAAAAAATGTTACTACAGTTAAATACACTGTTTGAGATAATTGGGACGTCGTTGGATAAATTCATCTGATACTGTAAAATAAAAATTCACTTTCAGACAATTGTCGAAATCATTGAAGAAATATACAGTGACAAGTGCGAAAAGATCTTTTCAATTTTAGCCATATAATTACATCAAACATCAATTGGTTCGATGTTTGTTTCCTCGATACAAATGCAGCTGTAATACACCACATACAGACAGAATTATAGCACTCTCTATAGTTTCTTACATTACGTATCGTGAAATAAAGAAAATTAGTGTAGATTATTATATCCTTGGGCGGGGATTAGACACGTGTGTTATGTTATCACCGAGAAACCGAATTACTCAGAAATAGAAAAACCAAAATATTTAACATTGAAATTAAACGAATTATTCCTTGACGAAAGTAACCAAAATGTAAATTGTCCGTTTTTCTTCTTCTTTAATAACAAAATATATTGCACAAAATTTAAAATTCATGTTGCTCGTACGTTTCGTACGATAAAATCATTGGATAGAAGGATGCATCGTTGTTTGAATAAAAATGGAAATTTAATAATCTTCAGAGATCGCTGTCTTCGTTCCCGAAAGTGAAGTTTTTGAAACGTTCACTTGACGCAGCGTGGCATTACAAAATTTCGATCTATCCCGTAGAGAAATCATTCAATTATTTAATTCTTCGACGAGCATTTCCAACACAATTAACGCAGACTCGCTTAAGCAGCTTTCCTTTCCCTTGCCTTTTGTCCGTCGAAGTAGCCGGGCAGCTTCTTCCTTTCAATTCGATTCAACGTTTCCTCTTCGCTTTAATTATGCGTTCTCGCGATTGAAGACCACCGGCCAGTGGCACAGATCAAGAACCACCCGGTTGCTTCTCCATCGACCGAACAGCAGGCCGAACAACATCAACAAGAAGATCTCGGCGAGAGTTTCTCTTCTGGTTCAGGAGAAGAATCGCGCACGAAACGGCGCACGTTGGAAAGCGTAGTTCGTTGCCGGCTCGAGTGTCTCATTTTTGAGGCACTCGAGCAGTGGCTGAACAAGCGGCGGCGGAAACAGCCCACGGATATTTCTCTCGAGGAAATGGAAAAATAGCTGGCCGAACCGTCTCCGGGAATTCTTGCGGGAATTCGTTCGCTGTTTCAACCAAAACGTTACGTTGTTGCGAGACGCTGTGCTGTCTGGTTTCGTTAAACGTCGACGTGGGAATGATCTGTCCGACGTTGTTGAAAGTAAATCCCGCGTTATTTGGACACGATGATGTTATTTGGATTCGTGAGATCGGCGAGTGGCCTGAAGATTTGCATCTCTTGTTGGCTCGTTTGGCTTTGGGAACATCGGCGATGATCTGTTGCAATAGTTGTTGAACAATATTTCCTGCTTACATACTAGGTAGACTATACTGCCCGATATAATGAATGAAATCTACGCGGAGATTTGTTTCTTACCTTCGTTTATATGGAAATTTATTACATTCTGTATGTAATAGTGTGATTTTTGCATATTGTACATTTCATTTGGTTGAAATTTTGTTTTCTACCATTTTGGTTTAAGATTCAACTGAATTAAAGTTTCACGCCTCCTGTAATATGTTATAAAGAAATTAGCAATTTCGAAATATGTTTCATTATCGTTTTATCTTAATGACAGATTGATTCTAACGTTGTACATCTTTTATACCTTCTACTATCTTTTTATACCTTCTTCGTGGAGTGTTCTTACACTGTTTCGTACATTATACAGAATTTTCTAAAAGGGAATTCCCCTTTTGTAATAAGTGTTTCTTTTTCGCTAGATTGCATGAGCTTTGCATAATCCGCTTTATTATTGATTTATGTTTTAACAACGTTATCACTGAGAGTATTTCGAAGCTCATAATGCATTCGCTATGAGTAAGGGGTAAGTAGACGATATAATCGTCAATTAATAATATCTAATATCTTTGAAGCGATAAGCACCTTGTTCAGACATCGTGCTAGTTATCAATTAGTAGAATTATTATTATTATTAGTAGCATCAGAAATATTGTTTCTACGAGTATAATTACGTATGAATTTTTGTTTTTTTTTTAAATTATCAATTGTGATTACGACGATGAACTCGTGTTAAACATTACGAGTTATAATTTAATGTATAAAATAATTTTAACGATCATCTTACAACGATTTTCTTTTCAATTTTCTTGGATAAAGATTGATTGTCGTAACTGCAGCGTCACGTTAAATGTCAAATTCGATTGAACGAATGGAAAATTTAAGAAATTAAAATTCTAATTTTGAAGTCGAGATCAAGTGATTCGTTGCACGAATGAAAAATAATTGATAATTATTAAACGATTGACAATGTAGAAAATCGTTTCTCAATGATCTGTCAATTATCAATTGCAAAACGAGACACATTTGATATCAATGAGAGAAGTTAATAAAATCGAATAAAATAAATAAATTGAAGATGTTTCCGGATATTTTCAACGATGGGAATATATACGACAAATGGATGATATAACAAACGTGCGATCATTAATAAGCATATATACCAGACAGTAAGATAATAACCAAAGATCATGCCTTCGAAACAGATTCTCACGTTTTCGAGTTTGTCAAAAATTCCTTCCATGAAATTTATCACACATCTGTTCAAAGTAATTATTTTTTTAATAATTTCCAAGATTTCCAAAATTTCGCGTCGAACTGCAAACGATTTCGCATCTCCGCGCTCCCGTCTTCGGTGGAACGCTATTGTTACATGATTTAACTAACAAGGTCTCTCGTTTACTTTCTTGATCGATCAGCTTGGCTCGGCTTACACATTTTATGCAGCTTCCAACAAGGAATGTTAAAGATAACGGGCTCCGCTTAAATTTACGACGCGGGCGAAACATCTGCCTCCTTTAAGAAATCTAATATCTCGGCGAAACGTGTATTATCAATTTTTCTCGATCGATGCGCGCGCCCCCTGTTGCGAGTCATCGAAGACTATGACAGTTTTGGAATTTTTCACTTCGGTGCAAATGCAAAAAGTGAAACGAAACACTTTATACGTAGACTTTAGTGGTGCGATATAAATTCTTTTTGGTCATTTATAATGGCACCGTTTAAGCGGGAAAAATTCACTATTGTGCAACAATTAATTGAAAATTTGGACGTAGAATCGGTTTGTTATTAACAGCCGTGAATTCGAAGGAGATTATCCTTTATTTTTGTATGATAATTGTCGAATTTATTAATTAAGAACACACGATGCGCATAAATTTTCCCTTCATTATAGCTCGTCTAGTTTATTAAATATATCAATAATATAGTTGTCATTAAATCAACGTTATTCAAATTGAGTGAATTACACACTTGATTTTCAATAATTCAGTGCGCTAATTTAAATTGAATAAATTAATTATTTATGTGTTTGATAACAACTTAAATAATTGAAGATAATTTTCTGTCGTTTGTGTAATATACTAAATGCACGTGATAAATGTAACTTGGATAATTCAAGAGAAAAATTTTCACACATCGTTTGAATTCGACTTAATTAGATTATTTATTTAAAGAATTTGCCTCGTGGAAATTTGCTGTAAAACTTCGTATTATCAAGAAGAAAAAATCCTTAATTGTCAGGAAGCATCAAACCTCCTTCTAGCAATAATAGAAGGTAATTTTTATTTAAGAGGATCTATAATTTTAGTCTGTCGTTCAAACGTGTAAGCGTCAACATCATTTGCATTTTCGATGGTTCACTGTTGATACGTTGTTACGTTTCGCAGCGAAGACCGCGTGTCAGAACTGTCATTATGTAGATGAATTAATATTTTTAGTTATATCCTGTGGTCCTATCGGAACGAATGCTTCCCATTAGAATTCTCTGCGTACGTACAATAATCAGGATAACTTTAATGGACCGATGAAGTGGAAATTTCTCTCTGACAATGAGTATAAATGACTATGCTGATAAGTGACGTATAGTTTGGTTTCTTTTTATCGCACGTAACGTTACATATCTTTGTATTACATATTTTCTTACTTTACAATATGAAAAATATTTTCTCTCTATTTATCCACATTTGTTACAATTAATTATCAATTTTTATCATTTTATCATTTTCTTTTTATCACACGTAACGTTACATACCTTTGTATCACATATTTTCTTACTTTACAATATGAAAAACATTTTCTCTCTATTTATTCACATTTGTACAATTAATTATCAATTTTTATCGTTTTTGGTTTCTTTTTATCACACGTAACGTTACGTGTCTTTGTATTACATATTTTCTTACTTTACAATATGAAAAATATTTTCTCTCTATTTATCCACATTTGTACAATTAACTATCAAATTTTTTATCATTTTACTGACGACGAATTTCTTTTCTCTGTTTCAGGTGAGGCTTTGACTTTGACGTAGGTTCAGATGCAGGTAGTAAGTACTGTTACATAGTACAAATATTTTAAATCTTTCGGTATTTATAGAATAAATGTAATATTAATATTTGTGAAGATATGTTCATTGCAATTTGAAATTTGTACTATCACATACAGTACCATTTTTAATGCTGTAACTAATTTCATCGAAATTACAGTATTGAGCGACGTGATTTGCATAGGTTTTCGCTAAAATGGACTCTTACTGGCAACAGAGTTTTACAGAATATACTATGTAAATATGATTTAGCTTTTCAACCGAAAATAACGAGTTAGTAAGTTCAGTCGGATCAGAACTTTCGAAAAAGATGAAAATGACTAATTCGTAATCTCTCGCAGAAACTTCATCGATTTACAACGAAATATTTTCGTCATTCGATACGAACGATTCTTTGTCAAATATGTACGTAGATTAAATTTCGTTTTTGCTGTAATCCTTTGTACTTTTCATTTCGCTGCTACAAGCTTCATGCTTCAGTTACCGATTCATTCGTTATAATAAGTTAAATTCCAGTTCGAGACATTTGATTTACTGTAAGTGACAGAATAATATAAATTTTAAAACGATTCTCCACGGTGTATTAAAATTTTGCCAATTAATAATAATTATCCGGTTCACGAATTTCTATCTAACGATAAGTGTCTCTTTAGGTTAGACTCTATCAGTATATCGTCATTTTTCACCGAACTATGTTCATTTACAGACGAATCATATAATATAATTATAATTACATATAAAACACAATATACGTTACGTACAATATCATAATGTTATAAAATGATAATAATATAGTATATAATTATATCATATACAATATTTTTTTTTTTTTTTTAATCGATCGTGAAAGATTCCTCCCCATATTTAATCAACCAGATAATACAA
Organism: Tetragonula clypearis; assembly: GCA_010645135.1. Classification (NCBI taxonomy): domain Eukaryota; kingdom Metazoa; phylum Arthropoda; class Insecta; order Hymenoptera; family Apidae; genus Tetragonula; species Tetragonula clypearis. The sequence goes on from WIUT01005772.1 coordinate 9,132, forward strand.
CACTTCGAACGATCGAGAACGTTCCTCCGGTAATGTAAACGATTTTGCGGAAGTTGCCCGGCTGTGTATTGATTAACGACATTTCAAAAATGAAATCATCGGCGAATTTTCCGATGATGCAAATGCTGCGTGTGCCCGGCACACAACACAACAGGGTCAACAAACGTTTCGTTGATTACGTATGCGTGCAACGCGACGCAATAATTGTGAGTAGGAATTAATAATTAATTCACCAGACAGCAGCGCGATAGTAATATGACAAACGGCTGAATTTGTCATGCGATCGAAATTGTTATCCGGTTAACGAACGCGATTTACAATTAAATATTATAATGCCGGGCTTGTTTTTAATAATTGATTCGACGATTGGCCGCGGCAAATAAATATTCGCCGAGCCGTTCGATTCGTCGGTTCATATCGATTCGCGATGTTGACGCGAAAACTATAACCGCGGTTTTCGTTTCGTTGCTCTTCGTTCTTTTTTTTTTTCATCTTCGCGATTTGCAACGAGTACCAGTCTTTTTTTTTTGTGAAAAGCAGTTGTTTCATTTAGCAGTCTGATTTAATTTGAAAAGAAGCTTTGCTGTTAGTTTAAAGTGGAAAAGAGGATTATACAGTGCAGTTCTCTTCTCTCTCTCTTCTGTGTGTGTTGATGAACTGACTTGATATCAGAAGTTTCACGTCATTTTTTGTTATATTTACGTTTCAAATATCGTACGTGTAATATTTTTCTTTATCTGTGTTTCACCTTTGCAAACAGGTATATAGCGAGTGATAAAAATTTCATTTGTACTCAATCCTTAAATATTATTCGTTTTTTTTTTTTTTTTTTTTTTTGAATCTAAATTTTCAACATTATCAATTTATATTCGTTCCTCTTTGCCTTTCCGTCTTATTCTATATTTTTTATTTCTCGATGTTTTCCAATCCATTTGCTATCGTTCAACTGTACTTGAAACTCTTTATCATATAAAAGAAACGAATATACAAGCGTTAAATAAAAATCAAATTAAGTCGAAAAAGAAGAGTGAATGATATATCAAAGAAACATATTAAATATAAGAATTATACGTCAATGAGATACGTTAAGTATACAATGTTAATTAAAAAGCAAAGAAATATATTCAGCATATTATATACAAAATAGAAACACTTGCACGTACATAATAATAGTATACTACTGCTGATATCTGAGATCTTCTGTATTACCTATAATTTCTTTTTTCTTTCTCTTTTTAATACTACAATATTTTTATCCGATCGTAAAATCACACTTAAAAATACACTCGTCTACGATCGTCACATCTAGGCACACAGTGTGATATACACACATACACGACTAACCGTAATTCGCACGATTATTATTCACTCTTCAACGCTTTGCACTGCCGGTCGGAATATCCGACGCGTGAAATTTCCAACCAGGTTTTCGAGATAAAGCAAGAGAGGGTGGTGGGGGGGTGGGAGGAGGAAGAGGAGGAAAAGTAGCTAAAACGATATCGTCCTGCGCCATAGTCGTTTCCCATTTCGCGGTTTCGCCTAGTAGGTAGCGTGGTATCCCGCGATGGCTTCAGAATCACGAAATTTCGTGCCCCCGGGTCTCAATTATGGAACAAACGCCTCCTCCCCTGCCACCCCCTTCGAAACTGTCGGTGTAAACAGCGATTTTCTAGCTGGCTGTACACAGAATTAAAAGCACTCTTGAGGACTCGTTCGAACGAGGCAGCTGTTAGCTTGCCATTTCAGGAACGCCAATATTTGCGCGCTTATCGTTTCCTTCGAGTATCTTCTTTTTTTTTCTTTTTTTTCCCCTCTCTCTCTCTCTCTCTTTTTCTCGGTGTCTTTCTTTTTCGTCTCAACACGGTGAGGTTATCGGCGATATGTATCGAGACGAGGCTCGCGAGGGGGCCGACATTTTCATTTAAATTTGTATCGAAAACGAGTGACAGTACGTACACAGAAGACGAGAGAGAGAGAGAGAGAGGGAGAGGGAGAGTTCGGTATCGGGCTCCCTTTCTCGCTCGACGTTCAAGCAGAATGAATAATCAATCCATCCCCCCCCGGTTTGCTGCCCCGGAGAAAGCAGTTTATCGAGCGATTCAAAACGGAAATCCGTTTATGCGAGGATAGTTCTGCCGAATCAGAGGGTTAATTTTACCGCAAATATTTGCTCTCTATTGATTTTATTAACTATTCGCGCGGTTGGCTTCGCGGAGGATTTGTCGAGGGCACGAGAGATTATGGGCACGGTGAATCTTGATCGTGATTCGCGTTATTTTTGCAGTTTCATTCGCATGTTGTAGATCGTTGCGTGCATTTTTGTTACAATGATATACAACGATCATAAAGCGGCAAATAGTAAATAAATTACTTATTGATAGGTAGTAATAAATGATAACAATGATAAATGATTAACATAGATCACATAACCAAAATTATCAGCTGATCAGTAAAATCTCGTTCATCCGTTAACGATGAACTTCAAATATATCTTTCGAATATTCGGGATTGATCAACCTTTATTATTCTTGTCTATCATCTGTTATTATCCAAATAGCCAAGAGCAAAGTATGAAGAAAGTTAGTGAATTTCTATTATCTGAATGGTTTTGTCCCTCGACGTGTTCATATTTTATTTAATTCCAAATAAAATTTAGCTAAACATCTTGATGCTTGATCTATAAGAATTTGTACACGCACGCAGACTATAACGTACGTTACAGGAAGTCGTATATATAGAGCAACGTACTTGGGATGATTATCGTCATCTTAGCTCTTATCTTCCATGTGCAATTTAAAAAAAAAGAAAGAAAAATAAGTAGCGTACATTGATTTAAGAGAAAAACGCATACGTATGCGATGAAATCCTTTCTTCATTTCACGGACATTTATAGTAGAAGAAATAATTCGATAAATTCGTTCACGCGGTTCTAATCCAAAAAATCGTACTACTGAAGCAAATTCGAATTTTCAAACGCTGGAGAATTCCCTTAGAACGTTCAATCGTCTCTTGCAACGAATTGAATTATAAATCGTTTTTCTACTGAGGATCGAGAGGATCGAAGTCGTGTCGAATTAAAAATTCCACGGTGAATCGAACGGTGTCAAAGCCAGCGTTAATATCGCTAACGTGATTGCTTTTTTCGGCGCAAAACGTTCCTCTTCGACAACGACGATGAACGGAAGATTGATACCGGATAATGGTGTAGCGGATTTTCTTGCGGCGATCTGCGCTCGGCGTGTCGGTGACACTTGTCCAGCTTGCTCGCGGCGAAAACGCTCGGACGAACGAAAAATCGAGACAACGTATAACGTCGTCGGGACGTCGTGTGTGGCTCCTTCGGACTTGCGTGTTGTGTCTTGACGTTGCACGAAGCCAGCTTTCGCCAGCTTCTTTTCTCCACTGGTTATTTTACATAGATAGATGTCAATGCCAGTGTCTGCGGCCTCTCTCTCTCTCTCTCTCTCTCTCTCTCTCTCTGTCCTTTGTCCCGGGGAATCATGGTAATTGCCAGTCGAAATGACCGAGCCATTCCGCCGGGTCTCGTCGCTGAAATCGACGCCCATCACCGCTGGTTAGGCATCCGGCCAACCAACGGGGTTCAACGAACTGGCCCGCGAAGCCCGGATCGTTTTCACCAAACGATACCTCGTTTTCGTCCCGATTCCGCGGGATCATCCTGCCAGCATCGTTTCGCTCTCACGGATCGCGTGATCCCCTTCTACGCGCGTTTCAAACTAGTATCGATCTCGGCTTGCACATAGTTTTCTACGTTTTCGTTAGCGACTTGTTCGAAAACTCTGCCGGTTTCGCGAGGCGAGGCTTCTTTGCTCGTTCGCCGATCGACAAAAATGCCGACAGGGCGAGTTAGTTTTTCGTTCGGGCGTTCGATTTGGATTTGTTGCTTGTGAAGATCTCGTCTTCATCGAGGGTGTTGGAAATACGAAAGAAAATCGTACGAGAAACAATGCGCACAGTTTTGAAGAAAAATATGAAAATATGAAATATTCGGAGTATTATTTAATACATCTACACAATCTTCCGTCGAGGTTCTATTCCTTTGATTCATTAATTTAATTCATTTAATTCTCGGGAATTTGCATTCTGCTTGACGAAAGGCATTTCGATCACGGACACGTTGGTATTTGATAATAACGAACATTTCTTTGCATTCACGAATTAAATTTGAAATCGTTGATTTCATTTCTTCGTACAGCCCCCAAAAGAAATGCAATAGTGTTCGATATATCAAAGGTTACAATCGTTTCAAATACCTTTGAACATTATACTGAGAAGTTTGATCGGAAACTTTCAATAGTAGCGAGTTCAATGAATTTAATGTTACGTACAATAATGAGTTTTGTCACTTGAAACTTGACAGTTTATCTATTTCTCTTTAAACTGCTTGGTTGGTTATTTAAGATTTTTCAAAGTAACTAGAATAATTTAAAAATATTAAATTGTCTAGGCGTAATTTTCTACAAATACGGGTGATAATATAGAATGAGAATTTAATTTTCGTATAGAAAGATGTCAAACGTTGCAAAAGTTTTACGTCAGTATCATCGATAATCGATGAATAGCATCAAGAATCGATAAATTACTTATCTGATACAAAGATTTTGTAAAACACTCGGTTTTAAGTAAAGGAGATACAGATTTTTCGATAACAACGTTATAATTCATCCGATACAAGGATTCTCTAACTTTTCGAAATGATCGATTTCACATAGATATTTTATAATTCTCAAAGATTGCAAAACGTTGCAACGATAATAAAAATCTATGTGTAACTTATAGTTTTTATACATTTATGCCAATAGTTCGAAGGTAGAAAATTGTAATATAATACAATATACAAAACGTAGATAATATTCGAAATATAGTATCTGTTAATATGATATAATACTTAAATATACATATCGATGTATAATAATATTAATATATTAATATTGAATGCAATATTTAATGAAACAAACAACTCCATCTAGATTCTTAATTATATAAAGAAAATTCATAAACAACTCGTTAAATTACCATAATTAATCACTCGCACTGAACAGTACTGATATCATTGGACATCATTAAAAATTTCTCATTTCATTCAATTTTATCGTTAACACTATAGAACTACCACGCCAGTCAAAATGACTAGTTTATACAATTTTATTTTAAAATTTCTATTTCATGTTACAATTCTTTCCCCGTAACGATGCAATGACTCTTACAGTGATAACTAAAGAAATAATACAATAAATTTTATTTTATTTTTATTTATTAGAAA
>WIUT01005773.1:0-14415 GCA_010645135.1 Tetragonula clypearis
TTATTATTATTATTATTATTATTATTATTATTATTATTATTTCGGTGCTTATTATTAATTTAATTAATTTCACGGAGGTGAAAGGTAGGTACTTCCAAACAGGCATTATTGTGCAAACTTTCTGAGGTTTGCACAAGCTTCGGGATCTTTCAAAAATTTATCAAGTCAACACCATTTGTGGAACAGGTGGGAGAGCATCAAAGTTTGCTTTAAAAAAAACTGAGGGAAATTGATCGTGACTAAATTCTGTAAATAGAGTTGAGTTAATTTCAATATTTCTATATATCTTATATTAGTCTTTTTATTTCTTATCAACACTTGCTCTGTGCCCAACCAGAAATCATGAAATGCGCCATAATCGTGGCATAAAAGAACATCGTTCGAACGTAATATATCTCCCAATTAGTTCGGCCAATCCGTCATATCAATCAACCAGGCGATCTATCGATCAAAACACTATCATCCACGTGGAGGAATCAAACGACCGGAGAGAAGCCACGGTGCATCGTTTCGAGAATCGAATCCTCGAAGCCTGTATCCCGCGTCAGAGCAGATCCCATGCAACGATTACGTCATCAGAAACTGCGTATTCACCGTTTGCAAAGGGAATTTTAAAGACATCGCCGCGTGATCGCCGATTACTATCGTTGCGCCGTAATATCGCTCTCTCGTTATACCTATTACCGCGATCGACGTCTGGCAATCGATCATGGATCATTAGATCGCGCCCCGTCGATCGCGACTAAGCCTACAAATCCGTTCTCGAACACGTACACCTTACTTGCTGAGGGCGGCGCGCACTTGAGAAGGCTTCCTCTTTGCAAAACGAACAAAGAGGAAGCATGATGGCGAGGAACATAGCGTCAGGATTAGATCAATGTTAGGCTCTATCAAGCTTCTACTTGATAAATCTTGCAGTTTGAATAAATTAGGTGTTCGTTTGTTTTATCTGGGTATTCAAAGGGAACGTCGAATTGGAATGTCGATTTTATCTCCGTTTTTCTTTTTTGTTATTTTAATTTTGAGCGGTAAGATCGAGACAAACTTTTTTTGTCTCATTGCGGGTGATTAATATCGAAGAAATAAATTCTGAAGTGCAATCGGTACGATCTGGAAGGTTCGATTTATTTTGAGGGAATGCAGAGAACGTAAATTTTTGTGTATTCATTTCTCACGGATTAGAATTGCAGAGTTATACGTTTGTATTCAAGCATGCGTGCGCATCTGTGTATGAATATTTTACAAAATTTATCAATTGGAAGATTCTCCAATGATTGTCACAAATATCCACATCTTGTTCCGTTAATGTACACAGGCATTTCTATTAATTATTTCTACACCTTGCTGTCGAAGAGATAGAAAGAAATACCTTCGTTAACAGAGAGCATTCATTTCTCTTTTTTGCAATAAAGTCTATATTCTTTTTTCAATAACAAGGATAGTAATAATAATAATAATTCTCAATGAGTGTTACATATTCTTCTCGACTTGGCAATACTGGAGAAGATAAATTAAACACGAGTTACGTTTTTTCGAGTGGTTTTACAAGCTACTAATTTTTATCGTTATCACGTACCTGTGCTCGTTTCTACAACGATTAGCCGCAGACCTTTTGAGAACGCGTTAACTTCCGAAAAAAATCTCCCTGGTCCCTTTCTCCCAGTGTGAAGTCGTTGTTCGACAATGAGACTCGCGACGCCAACAATCGGCTCCTCGAGCAAACACAGAAACGAGCCGTGGTTCTTTCAATTCGACCAATGAAATATACGATTACCACGCAAAGGTCGAGTGGGGATCAATAGATCACACGACGACGATCGAGAGAGCATTGGGACACTGTGAATGGGATATCGGCGTCGTTTCGATTTATGAAAGAGGGGGGGGGGGCTCGGCGCAGGTTCTACTGGCGTGTATACGAGTTGCGGGGCACGTTAAACCCCAAGGGCGGGTTCCTTGCAACCCCTTCTCAGGTTGTCCAGGTGGAAGGCACAGTCGAAGATCAGCCACTCGATCAGTTTTCTGCCGGTCTGTCGCTCGAATCTCTTCGGCTTCCGTCTTTCCGGCCAGTTTCATTCGTTCTATTTATTATTATTTATTATTACTTATTTCCCCTATAGCTCTTTCACAGTATTTAATTATTATTTGTTCTCCCAGCTGTTTCGCTCTTATAGCGTTACAAAATCACACAGTTTGAAAGATCAATGTAATAAGAAAGAGAAATATTCATTTGTCTTGACGTGTTTATAATGCAATGATTGTTACGCGTGATATGATTTTAAATGTAAAAATCGAAGTTTCTTTTTACCCAATGTTATATCTACGAAATTCAAGACATCTCATACTTCTTACGGATTATTTCAGCTTTCTTGTTAACTGTGAAAGAGTTAATTTTGTACTATTGCGCGAATTAATCGAGATTGTTGATAAAGTCGGAGTGTTTGGAGGACTTTAGACTTACGACGGGGTAATAAATCACGTTGCGCGTGGAGTTCGGATCTTGTAATTAGCGAACGCTTTTCCAAGTCCGGAGGATATTCTTCTTCTTTTTTTTTTTTTTGTTTTTTGAAGTTTCGGTGTTATAAATTGCTTTTCTGTGAGTTTTCATAATTCCAGACTTTAGCAACTTCATTATCGAGGCTCTCCCCTCCCCCCTGCCCCTCCTCTCCCTCTTGCAAAGCATAGAAAGTAAAAATTTTCCCGACTATCAGTGCGTGTGTTCGTGAAGTGTCTTTCAAAGTGCGTTCAAAATATAATATAAAATAGCTTGAAAACTTTTTTACCCTTTGTTCTTTAAAAAAAAGAAAAAAACACACTTGATTCAGAAACGTCACCTATAAATGCAAGGAGAAACAACTGAGGGAGATCTCGATTCGAGAGCGGCAACGAGTTACGATGAATCCGATCGAGTCGAGGAAAAATGATTGAATTCCTATTCAATTCGTTCGTGGGTGATTTCTGTTCGCGTTTGCGGAAGGTGTTCACGATATCGCCGGTCTATCACGGCAGTTACCGTTTCGATCGTTTAACGATCGACGTAAATAGACGTGGATTAGGCTTAACAAGATTCTAAGCAAATAAATCGACGCAACGCCGGGAAAGCCTTACTTAGGTCGAGGATTGAGTTATAAACTGAACGCCAGGATCAACTTGGTTGGACATGGCGAAGACAAAACCAACGAGAGGTTCCTTCGTTCTCGAACGCGGAAGAGACAACGGTCATCTCGTAAATCTCGATCTGCTTTTGAATATGAAGAGAATACGTTCGTTTTGTTTCTTAGTTTATTTTGCTTTTTCTTTTTTTTTTTTTAATAGAGTTTGATAATATTTTTATGTTGAAGATCTCATGATTGCACGATGGATTATTATTGTAATTAGCACTGTTAGGTTAGATCAGGTTAGACGAAAGATAGAAATTATTTGATATATTCGTATAAAATTTACGTCGTTCTTTAGATCCTCATTTTTATGACACAACGTTTTATTTTTTTTTTTATTTTTTTTTGGGCAATATATTATTTGCAATAAAAATTAGTCAGGGTTACTTCTCAGGGTATTTAATTTCCGCAAATATCCATTCACTGTTTGTGACTGTAGAAATACAAAGAGATGATTACAGAATGAAAGTACAAAGTGTGAATTAAAACGAAGCAAGAGAAAGTGGAAATTGGAAAGCGAATCCAGGGACCTTTCGCTGTTTCAATGTTCAAAATTTACGTTTGTAAATGAGATTGAAAAGAAAATGAATAAAAATCTTCGAGCCAAATTTCCGTCACAATTGCCTTGAAGAAATTAGTGCAATAGGTACGATATTCGTACGAATATGATGATTCGACACAAAGGAGAAATTCTTCAATCTGCCAAACACGTAATTTGCCGAGTACGTCATGAAGGAGACATCAAACGAACCAACCACCAACAAACGGCACACCCGTAAAAATCCCCGAGACTGCTCATCACGGGGAATCCAATCCGAGGAGCCGAACCGTCAAAAGAAATCCAACGACGAACACGCGAAAACACGTTAAAATCCCCGCGAGGAGGAGAAGGGGACAGAGAAGGTGGAAAAACACAGGGATTCGATGGAAACTCGGCCGTGGGGGACGGCGTGGTAACTGGGCGAAATTAAATCTCCATTAGGCGGCAGAGACGTATGAATTATGAAGATGCGAGCGTGGAGCGCGGAGCGGGAAAATCAGTAGAAGAGAACTTGAACCCGTCTTGGCCGGATATACGTGATTGCTTGACGTTATTCTAACCTGCTGAATGGACGGAGGCTCATCCACACAGCCTCGAATAGAATAGAATAATTTTCGATAAACGTAAGAAGGAATCTTCAAACCGTCCACGAAGCGGTGAGTACATGGAAACTATTGCACGACCGGTTGCATAATTAACGAATGATCAATGAGAATGCAAGCTGCGAGTTGTTTGCCAGACGCTTCTTCTAGATGTTAATCTCGCAGTGATGGTTACAAAAGAGTGGAACGTACGTACTTACGTGTATAGAGGGCATGCTCGTTCTGTGAACGTGGTTACACATCCTGAACGACAAGCAGTTTATGCATACCTGGGGTTAGGTTAGGTTATTGATAGCAACTTGCAACCATATGCAACGCACGTAGACCAAATACGCGTTGGTATACTTTGGCACTTTGTTTCTCCTATTCAGGAACCGGCTATGCAAACGTTCAAGAATCGGTTGACACGTGCAAGACTGTGTACGTGGGTTGCGAGTGGACTTACGTTCGGATCGGATAAATGTTGATAAATGTTGCATCCGATCCTATTTTTTTTAGACAGTTGATCGATGATAGGGTAGATTTACGTTGAAATGCGTGTAACAACGCGAAACCTTATGACATACAGTTTACCGTCTTTTAATTATTTCAATATAACATTATAATGTTTAATATTTTTCGTCTTTTAATTATAAATATTGTAATCTAATTATAAATTTAACATTGAGCAACGAATTTCGGATTTAATCATTCGTTTGATCTTGATGTTGAAATAATTTTCTTCTTTCTTGTTTGAGATTAACAGATTTAATGAATTATCATATAAGAAATTCTTTATAATTGATTTTAGTTCTACATATGTTGACAAGGTAACAGTCCGTCGAATCTTTATCTGAATACGAATATTATACATAGAGTATTGACATTTTATTATGTCTTTTCTACTATCGATTTTTATAATCATTTACCAAATTGGAGATTAGTTTGGTAGATAAAAAGATGATCCCTTGACAATATCAAGATCCCTCTGACCGTACGAAATTGAATCATTTCAATAGCGATTTCCATCCACGAGAGTGAAGTCTCTTTCTCTCCTCTTTGAACTTACGCACCGTGTAATCTACATTTTTCGAAGAGGTACCGTTCTATACCGCTCCATTTACTCTAATCAAGATTTCACATCGTAATGCACAATGCGGATCATTGAATGCAATCTCGGGGGGTCTTCGTAATTCATCGTGACGAAACCCACGCGCGAGTGGCTCGGCCGCTCGAAAAGTGCGAATTTCGCTTTTACTCCGCGTCCATTTTCGCGCTGTGTGTATCGAGCCATAGTTTTCAATCTTGAATCTCGCGCTGCCTACGTACGCTCGTACGTGTCAACTCGGGCGAACGAGCTTTCAACCTTTTACACACGCGTGACGGCAAAAGCGCGCCGCGAGATGCCGTCACGCGTGGGCGTAAGTTTGCAATTTGATCTCGCCTCGCGATTTGTTGCTACGTACACCGTAAAAGTAATTTCCCCGCGAAACTGTTCCCCGTTCTTGCGCACAACAATCGACCTCTGACAAAAAGTCGATAACGTTTTTTTTCAGGTTAATTAATCCGATGTTGCATTTTTTTATTCCTGCCTCTGAGAAGAGAATCTGTATCATTTAGATGTATTTTTTTGCTGTTTCGATGAAAATTTAATTTCTCACGTCTTCAACCTTATTTTATATTTATTTTTCTAAGCTGAAGATTGAATTACTTCGACTAAGGAATGCCCAAGTTAACGTAGAAAATGATATTTCACAGTCTTATGTTTTTCAACGCAGCAGTTGAATTCAATGCTTCGGGATATTTCGTTGATTTTTCGAAATTCATCGTTGCTGTTAATCGTAATTGTAATTGTTATTAATCAGATGTAATTCCTCGTTCGAGAGGGCGCAAAAGTCCCGCACGGGCGACAAATCAATACTTATTTGCCATCGATGTACAGCGCATAATACAAGTAATTTTAATATTGGTCGTTTGTGGCTTGTTTGATACATTCTCGATGACAGGAGGATGAAAGTATGTTCATTTAGAGATCGAATTTATTTTAATACGCGCGCGCGTGTCTGTGCGTGTGTGGAAACGTTCCCCTACGTACGCGTAATTAATGTATTCTCTAGAATTCAACGCGAAAATCCTGATGAAAATTGCGTAGGTATATACGCGGTCATACGGAATCAATTTGGAGCGAATGGCATTTTATTATTTGAATGTGGCCGGTCTTTTGTTTAATGTTTTAATTGAGGAAGGAAATGCAGCTTCGGTGTCTTTGCCTGATATTCGCTTTTTAAAGCGTGGTTTTTAATAATGTCAATGTTAATTACTCTCTGAAAGCGTTCGTATTAATTATTCGTGGAAAATGCATCGTACGCATATTGAAGAAAAAAAAAAAAAAACAAAAAAGAAAGGAAAAAAAAGAAATGTTAAATTGCAGATATTGATGAATGCGCGTTTTAATTCGTTCGACGCATTTTCCAAAAAATACAAATATCATCCCGTGTGCTGGTATTGTAAAATCATTATTGCTGCCAACGCAGCACGAAGATATTTTGCGTACTTACTCGAAAACAAATTTATTGTTGCGTTCTGTTCAAAACGTTCGTTCGATCGCGGTATTTGATGATTACTTTGCTTTCTGCAGAATACATTTCACAGAAGTTTCATGATCAATTCACAATCATTGACAACTTTATTACGTCACGTTAATTCACATAACAGAATGAAACAGACTTCAAATATTGATCATAAATCTTAGATAAGTGTTCCATTTGTTTCAAACTTACGTATTAAATTCGATAAAAAATTCCGTAAATACGAAGCAATTTTTATAGTACAATTGTCATTAAGTCAAGTTGAATTTAGCGTTCTTTAAATTTATTCAAATCTGTCGAAAGCAAGCTCCGCGAGATGATTCAATCTCACAAACAGTCCAGAAATCTTTGTTCGTTTTATTGAAAAGCTTCTTCTTTGTTTTTTGTCGTTTCAATCCAGAATCAAACAATTTCGATAAATTCATTGATCACCAATAGTAATGCGTAGTGATATCGACATTTAATTAATAAATACTCTGGTTCATTTTATCATTGTATTATCGGTATCGATTGTAATTCATTTCATCCTTATAATCGACACTCCTCGTATTCGAAATTTCGTTCGGCTTTTCTGACAATCACGCGTTTGCACGCCTGGGCGTGCGTGGAATGCGCTCGGTGGTGCACGCGCGTTTATCACACGAGATCGAGAAATGGTCCCCGTTGCCAAGATAACGAGGGGAATTCCGTTTCATGGAAATCTTAGGTGGCTTCTGCCAGATAGACGCAACGTTTCGCTACGGGGATCTCGTAGGAGAGGTGAAACGAGAAATATCATTTCAACCGTGCTTCCTCGCCGCTATACGCTCCGATGAGTCAGTTCTCCGCGAGAATTTTTCATTGCCACGCCGCTCCGAGAATGTTGCTCTCTGTTGACTGTCGAATCAACGCTCCTCGCACGAGAGAGCGAGAAATGGTCAAGAATTATCTGCCTTTTAGCCTTTAATAACCTTCTCTTGCTCTTTCGACATTACGCTCGTCAAGGATATATATTATAGTAATTGGGCTGTGAAGATATTTATAATTTAATGTCCAAGGTGGTACGGAAATTATATTGAAATTATATTGAAGGAAAGAAAGGGAGAATTATTGATATTCGTCGCGAATTTTAAAAACGAAATAATCTGTATAATTTCACTCACAGTTCTGTTCTATTCGAAGTCTATCAATCGCTCAAATTCCTAATTGATTTCTAGAAAAAAAATCTTGTACTTCTAACTTCAAAACTGGTATTCTTGGATTTTCTTTTCTCGAATGATTGAATTAGTTGAATCGCCTCAGAAAACACGAGAATGAAAAGAATTTGTCGCAAAACGAACGGTCGTTCAGCCAATTTTCGATTATTTTGAAAATATTTGAAAATATCGAAGTTTCCCTTTATATTATTTATTCACCAATGTATGACATTTAAAAATGTACTTGTCGTGTTCGCATATGTGAGAAATACAATTTAAAAAAAAAATCATTTGGTATAATCGATCATAAGATGTAAAATGATGACATTTGACAAGACAATAAAGAAGAGACGGTTACCTTAAATTAATCGAATTAACAAGATGTTAATCGATGTTTATCTCGGATGTTATAGCACGGAGTGGAAACCTTACGTTTAAATCAAGAATATACGCCTACGCGTTTCAGCTACATTGTATATTAAACTCGATTGCTACCTGGTTGAATGCGTGGGTGACCTAACCAGTTTGGTGGCATAATATTTAAGAGTAAAGAATTTGTCAACGAACTGGATTGTTTAAATGATTCATGAATCATAGCTCAGATCTTGATTATACGGTCCGAGCGAACTATTGTTTCTTACAGCGTAAACAAGACATACAATCCCTCGGAGGGAGTTTTAGATTCACTTTTCTATTAATTGTTTGCTGTAAGAGAGAGTATTAATTCAACTCTTTGCCTTCAAATGAGAATATATTCAATAATAATAATAGTGAGGTAGAAGCATGTACACGTATAGAAATAATTCAGAACAACTATCAATCTGATTTAACTATATTTATTGAAATAAAGGTAAAGATTTTCTTAAATTTGTTATTCAGTCAGGGTGAATGCAGGATTATTTCAAAATGTCAAAAATGTAATTAATTGCTACGTAATTCTCGTAGTTGAACAGTAAAATTTTGTTTCACTTCAAAATTTATGACGGGAAAATTAGATCACGATTCACAGTTTTGCGACTTTTGCAAAGGTAAAAGTTGCTTTACACAACTTTGCGAAGCTTTTTCATCAATCATCGCGGTATAAAACGTATGTTGTAACAATCGATTTACGATCTTGTTATTTTTACGAAACTACAAACTCACAAAGTTTTACATCATTGCGTATCAGTTTTCATCAATTGCCCTGTGGAATCATGAATCTAGGAAAGAATATTACAGAAGTGAAACATCGCTGTGTTAAAATTTTCAACCAGCGAAACATGTGATTAATACATTATTACTCGCACGTAACTTCCGCGAAAGATAGTTCAAGAAATTCTCCGAATTCTAAGAAAAAATATAATTCAATAAACAGACTGCACACTTTCTTTCGAAAAGAATTTTTCACTCCCCAGGTAATTAACATTAATAAATTAATAAACGCAGTAACAATCGGAAGATTATTTCAACACTGTATTTTGTTCGTAATGTTAATCTTTTAGGTTGTGAAAAATCCTCTTGCGCACTTTCGAAAGAGACTTTTTCTTATACATTCTATACTTGTTACGCCACGTTACATTTTGTTTCTCAAGTCTCACGTACGATCGGCGAGACACGGTCCCTCGAAGGGACAAGCGAAAGGACAAAAAGGGTTGGAGGGGGGGGGGAAGAATCGGTCGAGAGTTCGCAAAAAAAAAAAAAAAAAAGAAAAAGAGAAGAAAAAAAAACGAAGATAACAAGCGAAACAGTAAAATAGGGAAGCGCTTAACAGAACAAGCACTCGGTGTGTCTTTAGAAACATGGCAGTACGTAGCCCGGCGCGAGACGCATCAAGCATCAGGGTACTCGTTAGGCATTGTGATATGTTCTCTCTCGCGTGTCCGCCGGTTCGTCGAGAGAAACGGTGTGACACACACACACACACACACACACACATACACACACACAAAGAGAAAGAAAGATAGAGAAAGATATGTCGGTGAACAGAGAGAAGGCGAAGTGCGCGCCGGGTACAACGCGGAGATTTGTTTTTAAGCTTCGTTAAATGGCCGCTGCTTTTTGCAGCCGTGCTCGAGAAAGATTACCAAGCATGCAACTCGCGACGGCGACTCGGTAACAAGGACTCCCCTTGTATGCGCCACACGAGTCGCCGTGCTGAACGTCTCAATCGTTCGTTCACGAGGACCACGCGGAGGAATGTCTAACAATTTGATTCTAGCTACGAGAACGAGGAGGAGTAGCAGCAGAGCAGAGGCACGTCCAACGATATGGATGCTTCTTGCCATATCGAACGCTCTTCCGTAATGATACACTTTGCTTCGATTGCTTCGGTTTCTTTTTGCCTCCTCGGAACAATGAGACATTCAGCGCCTTCTTGATTCCGTGGTCATCGGCGGTCTCGATGGTTCGAAGTCGAATGTTAACCTTGCTGAACCTTTTGGAAATTTATTACAGGAATATCCCCACGCTTCGTTACACGTGTTGGTTACAGATGTTAGATGTTGAATTCTCTGTTCGTGACAAGAAGATGTTCCGACAGATGCAATTCATTGATGAGACTCAACGAGATAATGCAGGGATCAAGCGTGCGTTTCAATTAATTAGAAATTGTTCATTGTTTCCCCTTTTAGCGATCGATACTTTACAATTGTCTTTCAAACAATGAATGTATGAATGTCTCTCGAGAATTGTTTGTTTTTCTAGTTCCAAGTTTAGTCAAAAAAAGACTTAACAGATGAATAGATCGCGAGAGTATATAGTTTTCTAGTTCTAAGTTTGATTAAATACTAGTGCACTACAAACTGTGCATACAAGTTTGCACCATTAGCCAAATATATGCCGTTAACTGTGCCGAGCAAGCTTGTAAAAGTTGATTTGCAACCAAAACGAGTGTACAAGAGTCGCCAATTCAGATCAACGACAATGAAATCAGACTGAAAGATTCAGATTGTGTTTTGGAAAGGAAGATCCGCTATAGCTTAAACCTCGATACGTTCAACATAATTCACGAACAATGTCAGTTTGGAATTCTACCAGGAGTGTCCTATTCGCTTCTTCGAACGTTTCCGCGAAGTAGATCCACGTCCTCGTCCAATTTTCTGCAATCGCGCAACATATCAATTGCAACCTTGTTGCCGTGATCGTCGAACGTTTGCAACGCGACGATCTGTGGAACCCGTTTATTCGATCTAATTTATCCGCAGACAGAGAGAGATAGAGAGAGAGAGAGAGAGAGAGAGAAAGAGAGAAAGCCAGTGGCGAAAACGCGTATGACGCGTAATCGCGGCCACGATTTACCAAACGAATCAATCTCGCTGAATAATTCATGCCCGTCTCCCGCGATCCAACGTCTTGATCCACGATAAATGAACTTTTTTTCGAGTTTTTTTTCTTTTTTTTTTCCTTTTGCTTTTGCTCGACTCGCCGCACAGAACGATAATGATCCGTAATCTCGATAATAACGGCCGACAGTGGCGGGAATGGTAATTTCCCGTGGCATTGACAGAGGGCAATCTTAAAAACTCAAACGGGAGAGGATCGGCGGGAGATCGTTGACCGTGGATCGCCGTTGCACGCTGAGAGGAGAGAGAAAAATCTCTCGAAGGATTTGAACTCTTCTTCTCCTTCTTCCTTCTTGTTCCTTTCCTTTCTTTTTCTTTTTCTTTTTCTTTTCTTCGTTCTCGTTCTTCTGTATTTCTCCCGCAAGGAAGAAAGCGATCGCGACCGCGTTTGGTCCCATTTAGCAGAGCCATTCCGGGAAATGTCGCTGATGTTTCGAAGAACCGATTCGTCGGCCAACCGCGCCATTGTCTGGATTGGTTGCTCTCGCGCTGGCCATTCTCATTTCTCCCGCTTGAGTCTGTCGATTCCTCTCCATCGATGGATAGCCGCTGCGATACTCTGCCATTTTCGCGTTTATGATTATCGATTCCGCGTGCCTTGAAACACGGTGATCTTATTTATTTTTTTTCTCTTTTCTTTCCGCGAGAATTTTAGAGAGAATTCCGCTCGCCGAGTCTCAGGCTCGGAAATTGATTTCCTGCGTTTGTTGCAGTTATAAGCGGTGCTGAAACGAACGCTGATGGTTGTTATTGTAATTAGAGAGTATCAGTTTGGCGAATTGTCCATTATTTGGATATTGATCACCTGGAATTTTCATTCCGGCGATGTTGATCATTTCTCAGGGCGTGTAATTATCGAAGTAAATTATTGAGAACTTGCTATATTACATCGATAGAATGATAATCTTCGTAAAACGAGAGCAACGAAAGAGTAAGATCTTCGAGGCTATAAAATTACTTTATAATGAAATTGTTACACGGATATTGTAAACGGAAAATAATATTCTGCAGCTTCAAAACATTATTCAAAATAATATACGTTGTGTTTCAAGTAAATCGCTGTTTATTGAAATCGGACTCGGTAAAGATGTAATGGAGCAAAAAAGGCAAGAAAACGCGAAGCGAAGAGGAAGAAAAAAATCATGGGCAAATTATTACTTTAAATGATTATTATACCATTTTGATGACCTTCTCGTAGACACTTTCATCTAGTTTTAATTTGCGACCAACGAAATTCATTTCGAAATCGTACAAATAAATTTTTCCTTTAGTTTCACGGGTTGATCGATCTAGTTTCAATTCGAGACTCATTTTCTTCAATTTGCAAATTTAATTTTAAGTCGCAATTTCATATACCGTTAAAGATTTTCGCACATTAATTCCATGCAATTCTATGACGCGATTTAATTTAAAAGACAATAGAAGCATTCGAGAAATTTTAATAAATTTCGTTCTCTATAGAGGCACACGCGGAGCGAACGCTTCTGTACGCGCTCGGTTCCAGCTTATTGTTTCCATCTGCAAAGACAATAATTACGCGCATTCGTACCTGTTCTCCTCCCTCCCGGTGTGGTCTGCATGCCTGTTGATTTATACACGTCTATATAATTTCTTACAGTTGAACGAGAAACGAGAATTACACCGATTATTACAGACAGTTCCCGTGTAATCACGGGAAACGATCACTTCCATTCGCATTCATCATACGCAGCGCGACGTTTCCTCGGCATTTCTGTTATCGTTGCTTTTTCTTTTTTTCTTTTCCATTCATTCCTCCCGCCCCTTTTTCTTTTCCTTTCTCTATTTTCACTGGTTTTTTTTTTTGTCTCGCGAAAATCGCGTACTGTGAAATCATTTATTCTGTGAAATCGTCGAGGTCTCGAAAGGGTTAACAGGTTAGTTGGTGGACGCAGCAAGTTGGTTCATCGCAATTTGATGAAAAAAAAGTCAAGCACACGGAGACGCACGAGGTTTTTACGGCAATTTGCTTTTCTTTTGCGAGCCGCGGTGTGTGTCGTTGCCAACGATCGCGGTGGCAAGACCATATGGAAATTGCGAATTTCCTGTGTAATCACGTGCTACATTAAATCATTCCAGTCCTACTTGTTGCACTTATTATGTTAACGATCGCGGCCAATTCTTTTCCCCCGTTCCCATGTCGGGCAAGTCTAAAATTTCGACTGACGAGCGATCATGATTGCGTAGGCTTGAAGAATGCATTATCTCTTCCTCTGTGTATGTATGTATGTGTGTGTGTGTGTTGCCACGATGTGGCAATCGAAAGACAATTTCACGACGTTCGTTGCATGGATTAGAAGCAATTTCTGTGCAATTTCTGTGCATTAGAAGTAATTTGGTTTTGATTGAGAATCTATCTCGAAATTTAGTCTTTTATTTGTTGTTGTTCTCTCTCTTTTTTTTTTTTTTTAGATTCTTCTAGAATTATTTACTGTCGTAAGAAACACGAAAGTATGAAATCGTAATCATTTTTCGTGGTTAAAATATTCGATTAAAATTCTACACGTGGAAATGTTACTCTTTGAATCTTCATGCAGAATTAATCTAAAACACCCTAAAGTCTAAGGAGATAATACATTTACGTGGAATGAAATACATATATTTTCACGATACTGATAAAATGAGAGTGCAAAGATCGAGTTTGAATTTTTTCACGCGTTAATCTGAATAGCCTCAAAATTCTTCAAGAGATGTTAAAGCTCTTAGGCTGCTCTTATCATCGACAATTTCTCCAACCGATCAGTCGGTACTGAATATCTCTTATAGCTGATCGATCGTGCTCTTCTGACAGAAATCCAGCTTGCGACCCGATTACATTGCACGCGACACGAGCCTGATTCACGTAACCCACTGCTTCGTAACCTGTTTGATACAGGTCCCACATCCTTTCGTGCTCGTTGCGTCCCGGTAAACTTATCGTCACACGCGATGGAGGAACCAAGCTAATTTTTATTTTTTTATCGATCGCCACACGAGCGACCGATTCGCACCGAATTTCTTCTTCTTCTTCTTTTTCTTCTTCTTCTTCTTCTTCTTC
>WIUT01005774.1:0-14414 GCA_010645135.1 Tetragonula clypearis
AAGATATCAAGACAGCGTTTCCTGTTACAATTAGCAGATGAACAAGTCACAGAGTATCACGAATTTCTTGAAGAAGGAAAGGAAAAACCTACAAGGAACATCAAGCAGCCCAAGCAATATTTCCCAATCACGAAGAAAATGTCAAATAAAATTGTGCACGGTTAATGAAACCACTCAAACTTGCATAATTTGCAAAAAATTTGCCTGCGGAAAATGTATGAAGGAGTATACCAGTCATATGTAAAAAGTGCAATTAATTGATTATTTTTTTTATTTAAATAAAAATATAAGTTTGATTATTTTAATAGAAATAAGAAGTTATGTTGCGAGTTATTTCCTTTAATAAATTACGAATTTCTTTCTAAAAATCAACGTTCATTCATAAAGGGTCAAATGACACCTTTATAGTAAGATAGGTATATGTAATGCCGGTACGTTTAGTGTTAAACACGTTCGGAATTCATTTCCTCTGTTATTCGACGCTATAAATATAAATGTACACTCCCCTTCGTAAGTACGGGGACACTTGCGAAAAAAAAAGAAAAAAAAGATAAAAACGAAAGATAAAGATCGTCGAGAATGTTGTTAAAACATTTGAGATCGTCGCTATCAATTGCACGTAATGAAATTAAATTCGCCGATGAACTTTGAATTCGTGTTCTCTGCTTCGTTTCATACAAGCAAGTTCCCGATGGCGACGGACTTGAATTTTTCTAGAAACAGAGTCCCCTGGCAGTGTACGAACTTTCAACCTGGCAATTCTTACAAATCTTCTTCCACGTCAAATATTATATATGTATTATATATATATATATATATAAAGTAAGAAGAGAGAGCGTAGCGCAGGTAAAGTTTTGATGTACGACCTGGTTGCTTGCTGAATTGTACGTGGCAAATGAAGATGAATGGGGTGGCTGGGGGAAAGAGGAAGCGCTGCTTATCTTCCGCGGTGAAACTGACTGCCAGCGAAATGGCATACGACTGAATTTTAATAACATATTCGCGGGCTTATTTTTATGGAAAATAATATGAACATCTTTGTCAGCTGTTACGAAGGGAATTGGAAAACATTCGAATTGCAAAGCGTTGCCAAGTATTTAGAAATACTGCGCGACTGTTTATCTCGAACATTTTATTCTCGTCTTCGTTATCGTTCTGTTTCTATTTCCGTTTCCTTCATCGTTCGCGGTGTTTTTCCATCGTATAGTATAACTATTCAATAGTATAACTATTCGATGAATTTTAATTAAATTTCAATGAAACGTGTTTCCAAACGTATCAACTGGTACGTACGCTGAGATTTCAAGGAAAGCCGCCCTCCCCCCCCCCTGCCCCCCGTTTGGGAATTTGTAAAATCTCCCGAGGATTACGATCGACGCGACGAAATTTAATTAATTTCAATTAACACGTCCGCGGCACGAAATTTCGACGCCAGTCGACTTTTGGAAAGTTTCACTTTGTCCTTGAATAATTTCGAATAATTCTTCTCTTTTTCTTTTTTTCTCTCTTTTTTTTTTTAAATTCGAACAGTTTCGAGATGTTAACCAGATTGAAAGATTCGCTTTTTATCTTCGCGACTTACAGCATTACAGACGTGCATCTTTCGCGTCTTAATACTTTATTTATTACAATTGTCGAAGCAACAATTGTTTTTTTTTTTGTTTTTTTTTTTCATAAAATTGTAAGCGTCGATTGAACTTCAGTAAATTAGCCTTCGAGAAACGATCAATCAGACGTGCGTTCCGACACGTAGCGTGGCGCAAAATAATTGCGGCCAAACGGTTGGGAATTCGCATCTCCTGAGTTATCGCTCCATCAATCTTCGTTTGCATCGCTACATTAAGTAGGAACGATCTATCAGCACCCAATGTTATTTAAGTAACGTTGGAAGAATTATATTATGACGATTACTTGCTTAACAAGCTTCGTGACGTCGCGTCGCCGGCGAGTTTCGAAATATATATATATATATATATATATATATATATATTCGTCGAAAGTTCATCGACTTTCAATTCTGAATAGCTGGGGGGCTATCTCTTTCTTTGCCCTTTCTTTGTCCGAAACGTAGAGAAACGAGAAGCAAGAGCAGACGTTTAATTAAATCGAAGAACTAGCTCTCGTATTAAGTCCAGTTTTCAACGAAAATGTTGGCAGGGGACAAGCCGGGGAAGCGTTTTAAATCGTCTTGAATTCGCGGAGCTGGCCACGAGGCGTGCTCGTTAAAACAGATCCTCCGTGTAAAAAGCAGCGCATAAATCTCGTCTCTCGGGGATATGGTTATCGCCAAGGCGTAATCTCTCGACGGTTTTAGGTCAGTGTCTAGTGGCACGTACCAGGGGTGTTAGAAAAGAGGCTTCAAGAAGGCTATT
The DNA here is from genome assembly GCA_010645135.1 of Tetragonula clypearis. Taxonomy (NCBI): domain Eukaryota; kingdom Metazoa; phylum Arthropoda; class Insecta; order Hymenoptera; family Apidae; genus Tetragonula; species Tetragonula clypearis. The sequence continues at coordinate 2,373 of WIUT01005774.1, forward strand.
TAACGCCGGCTCTCTACCACACGGTCATCATTAATGAATATATATATATATTTAAACGTACGTGCGACTGATGGATCGATCCTACTAAATTCACCACCGTTCTCCGAAACTGCTCCGAAGTGAATGAAGTTCGTTTTCTTAAACGAATTTTTAACAAATTGTTATCGGATGATTTTTTTTTTTTTTCTTTTAACACTTTACCGACCGATAGCCTATTAATCAGCTAACTATTCACCGCTAATACACGATCGGCAGAGTGTTAATACGTGAAATATATTCAGGAATTGCTCTCAAAGTTTGTAATAAATAGTTCAGTTATTCAGAAGGTTTGGCGTCGACGGTGTGCGATTAGCTATCGTCTCGATAGTCAATGCTCTTCAAAGTCGACCTGATCTTTTGGCAAAAAGCTTGCAATTTTCTGCATGGCGAGAAAAATTATATTTCTCTCGATTCCTCGAACTTCTCTCGACGTTCAATTTTCAAATTTCAAAGTCGTTTTTAAGGTGATCGCCTAAGAGAGACTCCCAGCGTATAAAATAGCTGTATATAAAAATATCGACGTTCGTCGCCAGGCTTAACTCGATGCTTTTATTTCGACAGGCTTGGAGATAAAAGAACCGTGACGCGGAGGATCGATGCCTCCTCCGTTTCCTCCGAGCGATCGAACTTCACCTCGTAATTACCTTTCCCTCAAACATTTGAAGAGGAGTCTAAAAATACCTGGTGCTTGAAATTGAAATGGAAAACGCGTGTGGGGGCGTTAGTGGTTCTCCGACTCGACCGTATCATTTTTGCCTCTCCTCGTTTCTAGCTTAATTTTAGGTTGGACAAATATTTCGAGAGCCATGTTCGGATCATTCTTCGCTTCCGCTTTGATTCCGAAGCGATTTCATTTACTCGTCCCGAGCGCTCCGATAGTGAATTAATTAGTAGCAACTGTGCGAGTCCAGCATGTTCCCCGCAAACGATGTTCCACGCATCGTGGAACATTGGAAATTGAAATTCTACGATACGTTGAACTTCGTCGAGGATGGATATTCGAAACACTTGTACGAAGATTTCTCCGAACAGAGTTTTGAATTTCAATTCATTCTTTAAAGAAGAAGATACAAAAGAGATCTCTCGCGTAATAAAATTCTAGAGGTCCTATTGAAATCCTCGAGAAGGACCAAAAAAACCATTCACACACAGATTTATAAAACCTAATGGAAATATGCAAAATATACTCGTTAATAACGCTTGATGAGAATAAATGAAATAAATTTCTGGTTGAGATTCGCTTCTTCAGACCTGTAACTGGTGGTACAAGGTGGTTCTAACGTGAAAAGAAAGAATAAAAATTTTGCATCAAAGCCTTTGTCTTCGAGAAAATCGAGATTTTGAAATTTGAAAATTTATCAAAATTTATACTTGAATTTAATTAATTCCGTACTGGACAGTCGTGAATAATCGACACGAGAATATTGTGCGTGCGAAAATAAATGAAAAAAAAATGCGGAATAAATTTTTTTTAAGACGTTGTTTTCAAGAAAAAAAAACGTGTTTCTCAAAAAATTGTCTCGGTACACGTGCACTTGACTGTAATTTTCAAGTCTTACAAAACAATTTTATTCCACCCTTAGTCATTTTCATAGAACAATCTCCTGCTAATTATTCTTTTCAGTCACGTTCAGAATTAGCTAAATCCAATATATACTTGATAAATTTTCCAACCCGATTTTAATGAAAAATTTTAATGAAAACGAAGATCTTAAAAATTTCTATTTTTTTTTTTTTTTTTTTTCTTTTTGACTTGCTTCTTCACATGCAGACCCACCTCTAGCCGCCAATTATAGGCCACCCTGCGCAAGAATTTTCTAGTCGCGGAGACCTATGTATCTACCTATATATATATATATTTTCTGCTTGCTAATGATTCAGAAAAATTCGCCAGAAGTGCTCTTATTTAAATCAAGATGAGTGGAAAGCTCCCCTGTTCGTAGAAGATCCGCTTGCGGATTCCGCCTCCGTGAAAGACACAAAGCCTCGGAAGGGGAGGGAATCTCGTGGAAACAGGGCCAGAGAGATAGACGGATTTCGCGACGAGGGTGGAAAAAGGGAATAAACAGCCAGTGGAGCTGTTTCCGCGAAAGTGTGAAGGCAGAAGGTCGCGTTCACCGGTGCGTGCTGACGAAGAGACTTCACCTCTTCACTGCCACCACCACCACCACCCTCCTGCCCCGCCGATGGTGGTTTCCGAGCCAAGCTTGCAGCAAGCTTCGCGCGCGCTACGAGCACATTTATTGCCCCGATGTAGCTACGTTATTACTCCGGCGAAGTGGGCCAATGTTGCCCTGGCTCTGGCCTGGAATCGAACTGATTAAAGCGGACCTTTCAGAAATTGCGCTTCTCCTGCCCTTCTTTCCCCCTCTTTGTTTCTATCTTGCAGTCGAAGCCTTCTTACACCCTCGACCAATCGCTTCGATCTTTCGAAGTCGAACAGCACGGAATTCTTCACCTTTTTTTCTTTTCTTCTCTTTTCTTTTCTTCCAGAGAATCTTCGAGTCTGGGGACAATGATTTTGAATTCTGCTTTAAACGCCGGCCGTGAATAATTGAAATTGTGATTTAGCCACTTCGCTACTTCACGCGAGTCAGAAGATCCGCAAGAAGGTATATCAGAATAAAAAGAGACTGAACGCGGATGCAAAAACCAGGCGAATTCGTAATTTTCACCGCGTGTTCGAAATAGCCGGCCGCGTTTTAATTGCAATTTTCCGGCTACACGGCCGGAACCTACGGCGCAAACAGCCGGAACAATATTTCCGCCGTCTCTCGGCGAAGCCGCCGCTTCGTTTAAATCGCCAGACCGCTAGACTACTCTCTACTTGGGCCGTTGAAAAGGTGAAGTTGAAACGTAACAACTCGAAAAACAAAAGCAGCCGGTCTGTTAATTAAACTTTCGCCCTTGGAGGAGGAACGTTCTTCCCGCGTCTTCGAGAAAAAGGGATGGCACACTGGGTGCACGACGATGAATCGCCGTTTCTCTTACTCGAGCATAGCTCGTTCGCGATTCCACGAGTGCTTCTGGATCAACTGGAAACGAAGATAACGCAAGATATATCTTGGTGCGTTATAGTGATATTTTGCACGCGTGAAACAATCTCGTACATCGCGAATGGACTCTGTCGACGATCAGTCCGATCGACCGTGACCGAAAGAATAACTCTTCAACATCGCGATATTCGAGGGATTATCATATATTGGATTGAATAGAAAGTAATTTCATTCAGTATTTTAGTGCTAAAGAGAAACAAGTTTCTTTTTCATATTTTACATGAAGTTTAATTAAACCGAATATTAGCCGTTTTTCAGTTCGACCACGTTCTGCCATTTTTGAGGCAAAATCGTAATCCTGTCACTGTAAAACTTTTATGTGATCTCTGGACACGTGATTTACATGCGCCTCTTTCCAAGTCAACGTTAAGAGTATTCTATGGGGACCGAAACAAATGGTAGCCTGATGGTGCGAGGTCAGGACTATACCACGTGGATCGAGTTCTTTCAATTTTTGGCGGATCGCCAAAGAAATTGATCGATTCATTAAATTTTTCAGTGTTAAATCACGTGGCATCCAAACACCGAGCATTTTTTCTTTTTTTTTTTTTTCTTTTTGGTATACAGGCTTCTCCAAATGATTTGAAACTGTTTTGTGGTCGATGTTCAGTTTCTTACCGATATCGTGACTGCCGATGTGCCGGTCTTGCTCAATTTTTTCCACGATCTTATCGATTTCTCCAGGTGATTGTGTCAACCAGAGCGAGCTGCGTCTTTGACGTCAAAATTTCCAGATCGGAAACACTCGAATTAGGCTTTGTGCCACACTTGCTGATACTGCACCATGTCCACAAATATTACAGATTATTCTTTTAGCAGCCAGAGTCGCATTCTTTTTTAAATAACAAAATTTAAAAATGCATCGATTTCCTTCTTTAATCTCACTCATATTTTCAAGACGCGATAATTTTCGACTGAATAAACAAATATCGCAACTTGTCTTTCTCTTCTTTTTTTTTTAATTGCTCTATGATACCTTTCAAACTTTTATATCAGTTTTCAATGAGCATGCAATACTACCAGAATTATGCTATCCGGGGAATAGACGAAATTACTTTTCACTCAACTTAATAACATTAAATGCACTTCGATTATATTACATTTGCTTATATATTTGAATTAATTGGATCAATTGTACTCTCATTACGGACTGTACGACGTTTTCATTTCTATTATTTTAAAATTTCGGGAACGATCCAAGTATGGCGCGATAAACGCGATAAAACTATAATAGATTTTAACCAGCGGCGAAGGCACACGCCAAAGCATCCCTCGTGGAGAAATAATCTTCGTGAAATTCTAATCGAGTCGTGGATGTTTCAGTAACAGAGTGTGTAGCGAGAGTAAAGCTCGGTACGTTCGAAGCGCAGTAATAAAACACGAGGCCTTCGCGGCGAATATCTGTGAGAAAAGCTCTCCATGCTGAAAGGAAGTTCCCTGCCGCTTTACGGCCGATATTCCCTCTGCTTCTGCTTTTTAGCGCTCGTTAGCTTGCGAGAGAACGGGGAGAGCCCGAGAAAAGAATCCGGGGAATGCGAATTCGTCGCAGCGGGCGGCACTCCCCGACGGTAAACAGAATGAGTATAAAAAATCTCTGGCCGGCATTTGCGACACGTGGCCGACGCGATTAAGACTGGTTGGCTTTGGTCTCGAGCCGTGAAGACAATCCGGTTTAAAAGAAGTAGGTTACACGCTACAACCGCGGATTGCGAATCCCTGCGATTCGGTCGCAACATTCAGCGAGGGCTGCGATGGGAAATGAAATCTGCGAATGAAAGAAAAACCGACTAATTCCACTGGGATGGACGCTTGAGAGCTTTTACGCGAGAACGAGACATCGAGATTTCTCTCTCTCTCTCTCCCCTTTCAATTAAGATAGTTGAATTACGTTGAAATCTACACAGGTATCTCTCTCGACGATTAAAAAAAATTAAGAAACTTTTGTTATACCACGTGTCTTGAAACTATTACTTAAATATATCTCGTGTTACTCCTTCTCTCTTTTTCTTTTTTTTTTTTTTTTTTTTTTTTTTGGCGAATATGTATATTTATAAAACGAATTTTTCGCACGTATTACGAATTACGATTCGTCGGGATCCTTTTTCTGGAGGTCGATTCAGAACGATTGAATCCGAGATAGAGTTCATTTTATAAAAGATCCGCAGATGGGATACATGAATACTCGAGCTGTATCACGTTGTGTGTCTGGCCATTGCCGGATATTCTACTGCGGCCTCTCCGATTCGTTGAATTTTTGTGTTGCAGAAATTAATTTCGTCGTCAGCTGATCGTCCTTTACTGCCAATTAGCGTCGTTTTATGTGGCAACGTAGAGGTTACGCGACAGCAATCGGTGCCTCTACGAATTATTAACCCTTTAACATACGAATTAAATGACAAACTCGATACGACCAAGATAAATTTTTCGTTTTAACAAGAAGTGCATACCTCTGTCGATCATTGTATGATAAACTGAACCTAATATGATTTAATTTTTATGCTCTTATACTTATACAACGAAACGTCATGAACATATAAAACACTTAAGAAATTAATAATTCAATAGTTCTTAGGAAACGCGTGACGTCTGTCAAGGAGTTAATAATATCGGTTTCGTGTCTGATTACAGATTCTACTGGGACCTCTGCATGCTCCTCCTGCTGGTAGCCAATCTGATAATTCTGCCAGTCGCCATTAGTTTTTTCAATGACGACCTAAGCACTAGGTGGATAGCCTTCAACTGCCTTTCCGACACGATATTCCTCATAGACATTGTCGTCAACTTCAGGACAGGTGAGCGCGCACGAGACTCGTCTAATTTAAAAGACGCCTATGATTCAAACTACGTCTAAATTAAATATTAAATAAAAAAAAAAAAGAAAGAAAGAAATCGAATTTCAAGAAGTGCATAGTCCTCTGTCGATCATTCGCGATGAAATGGTTCTAACCGTTTAAAAAGCGACAAATAACACTTGACGCAGCATCAGGTTGTTCCAAACAAACAGAAACTTCGAGACGTTACTTTGAAAATTACGAAACATTCGACGATACGTTTCGATTACTTTGTCCGAAGAGTTTCACCCGCCACTCGTTCGATTCTTAATCCTTCGTGCCGTTTGATGTCGCGCGACAATTGAAAAAGGAAAAAGAAAAAGTGGGGGGAAAAAAAGGAGGAAGAAGGTAGCGAAGATTATTTCGCCAACGCGAATCCCGGGGTCTGGTCGTCTCTTAAAATGTTCCTCGTTTCCAATTGAATTGCGTCCGCTTGCTCGTTTCAAAGCCTTATCGGACGGTGTGCCGGGCGTATTCAGTTCGAAATCGGTTCGATCCCGAAGGTACAAAAAGAAACGACGAAAGGACCTGACATTTTACTGGACGATCACGTCGAGACTAATGGTTACTCGCCGCGTTCGCGGAACGGGGGAGAGCCAGAAGCGATGCGAAGTTTGCATTGTCGTGTGCACGTCGGGAAAAGGACATTGGGAAAAGAATGGCCCGACCTCGTTCCTCTTCACATTTTTCCACAGCCCGCGTTTTCCCGTGGCTCGTCTACCAACCCGAATATCTCTGCGCTTCCTCCGAAACGACCGACACGTTCACGTGATTCGGTCAATTATAACTCCGTATCTTCGTTCACGCGTTCGAGCTGCATAATCTCTCGTCCGATATAATTTTTATACGAGATGCGTGATCATTCGTGAAAATCGTCAACGAAATAATGCAAGTTGAAGAATTTTTACACGACGATTCGATCAATTAGAACTCCGTGTCTTCGTTCACGCGTTCGAGCTGCATAATCTCGTCCGATACAATTTTTACACGAGATGTGTGATCAACGAATTAGCGCAAGTTGGAAAATTTTTATCGACGTGATGATTTGGTCATTTACAAATTTGTATCTTTGTTCACCCGTCGAGCTGCACCTTCGTCCGATATCTTTGAGCGATAACTTTAATCGAAGTGTGATAATTCGTGCAAATCGTCAACGAAATAAATATAATGCAAGTTGAAGAATTTTTACCGACAATTCGATCAATTACAACTCCGCATTTATGCGTCGAATTACACTCTTGTCCGACATTGATAACTTTATACAAGGTGTGGTATAATTCATCGACAGGATAACGCAATTTTCAAAATTTTTACAGCGCCAATAATTTTTATCGACGTGATGATTTGGTCATTTAGAACTTTGTATTTTTTCTCACGCGTCGAGCTGCACCCTCGTCCCCCTCATCCGATATCTTTGAGTGATAACTTTTAGACGAAGTGTGATAACTCGTGCAAATCGTCAATGAAATAATGCAAGTTGAAGAATTTTTACCGACAAGACGATTCGATCAATTATAACTCCGTGTCTTCATTTATGCGTCGAATTACACTCTCATCCGATATTGATAACTTTATACAAGGTGTGGTATAATTATTATATAATAACATGATACATGGTATAATTCATCGACAAGATAACGCAATTTTCGAAATTTTTACAGCGCTAATAACTAATTGTGATTTGGAGGTTATATAACCAAGGCCATGTAAGGCCAAAATGCTACATACATGTATATTTAAATTAGTATACTATATTACTTAAGGCTAAACTTGATTAAATTGGCCCACATTGGTTATATCACACGCTGTTTATTTAATTCCACGATTCAACGATATCACGCTGTGTTTTTTGATATTCTCGATTCGCGGATCAGATTCACATTGCATTATCATTCGTTCTCTTTCTCTCTCACGCTCATACTCTTCACGTTATGTTTATTTTACAAATATCGTATAGACTCGTACGATATCCCCGCAGGTGATCTCACGGTTCTTTTAACGCTCGTACAATATTAATTATTTATCGTAATAATTAACGAATTTCTCTTACAATCATTTTTTTTTTTTTTTTTTGCTTTTTCCAAGTATTCCGTTCGTTTTTATCAATTCCACGAACGAAGCATTATCGGGAACGTTATTCAGAAGTTTAGACCCAAGTCGCAAATGCCCAAGGGGGTGAACCATTCTCGCAGACGTTCGTAAGCTGAGAAGTGCTTTAAAGAGTTTCGTCTTCGTGCTTCCAGGCACTAAAAGTGGTATCTACGAGGATAATAAACGTTCTTCGAAGCAGAAGTTCCCCATTTCGCAGCATCGTAATACGAAACAACGAAAAACGTCGTTAATAAAAATTTATCTTAGCCACGCGTGAAATTTTTCTCGAACGTTTCGCCATCGGCGAGAGTTAGAGAATTCGAGCATTGTTACACGGGATCCAAAAATCTAAAATTCCGTTTTTTTTTTCTTTTTTTAAGAACGATGTAAAAATCACAACGCGAAACCAGACATCGTTCGACATCTAAATCATTAATGGCTAAAGCGAGTTAAAAATCTGATTCGAAAAATTCTCCGTGCTTTCGTCTAGTCGTGCGATTAGGTAATATCGTTCGCGAGTCTTTGAGCTGCAGCCTCCTTTGAGATAGCTCAGCGGAACTTTGAAAAGAAGGAACTTCTAATTGTTGACATTAAAGGGGAGGGAAGAATCGCGAAAGAAAACGAACAAAAGCGCGCGAAGCCCCGAGTGAATTCACGGCATTCACGCGAGTCGATTACATTTTTATGAAGTTACACTCGTCGGTGGAATCCAATTTCGTTTCGTCAAAGGTGGTTTGCGTAACGGCAACCAGGCTGAGAGTGTTAATTCCTACAAAGGAGATTAGCCTTTAATCGCATTCGCAGAGTAAACAGGCGATACTTGCGAAAACGTGTAAAAGAGATCTAAAGGGATAGGATTAAAGAGATTGAAAATCACATATCATTAGATGAAATCGGTCGATTTTATAACCAATTTTTTACCTAGAAAAAAGCACAGATGTAAAACAGATGTATTTTTAGAGATTTAAAAGGTATGTTGTAACACAGGGGGCGGGCCAAAAGTTTCTTCCCACATTTTTCTTCTTTCTTTTGACAAAACATCGAAATATAAGGGGAAAAGTTTATTAATTTTAAATTAAACTGAAAGTTCAAATTTATTGGAAAGTGATTTTCCACCCATCTTGCGTTATAATATTATACATTATAAATGGTATATCGACAACATTATATATTATAATTATTTACAATGGTAATTATTATACAATTGTTAATTATACACCATTTATAACACACAATATTATATATTACATATTTGCACTCTCATATTTGTATCATAAGGTTTCTCTTCTTTTCTTTATCTCCTTCAACGTCTCTGTCTTTTACATTTTATACTTTAATCGTTGTTAGTTCCAGCGTTGACACAGTCTAACAACCGGAAGTTAAAAATCGTCATTCAAATCGGAAAGAGAGAAATCGATGAAAGTATTACTTGCGTTGAATTCCTGCAAAATTGAAGCGATTGATCGTTACTAAGACTCTCCCTGAGGAAGAACTTCCTCGTTGTTCATCGCGAGCAATCTGCCCAATTCCCAAAACCTCCAATCTTCCATACCCAAACAATCGAATTCATCGAGCGTATTCGTTGGAAAACAAAAGCTGGAGATCCGCCTCTTATCGTTGGAAACTCGCTATCGAGAGAACGTGTGCGCGTCGAGAGAGCTAGCTAAATGCATCCGCCGGCTCCGTGGGTTATTAAATTTAGAAAGGGATCGTTCGAGGCGCAGGCACGTTCGGTTGGCAACCCTTCGTGCGGGGGAGGCGGTGTTGCTCTCGATGTGCAATAATAACATTGCTCGACACGCTGGTACATCGGCTCAGACGTTTTCGTTGTAGCCAGGGGATTAATTTGAAACGCGTTCGGCTTGGCTCCCAGGAACAGGGTGCGCGAGGATGAGGGGGCGATGGGGATGGAAATCGGGTCACGTGCCGCGCCCGATGAGAGCCATTGTACGCGTTAAACCGTGTACGTGGACTGCGTCGATTCGCGATTGTCGCGAATTCTTGATCCAGATTAGCGGCCGTCGGCCGAATATTCGCGTTCCGCGCGGCGAATACTAACGACACTGGACAACACCAGCCGGGCGACACCTGGCTGCACCGGATCCAGTCGAACGAAATGTTTGCATGCTAATGAGGCGACCGTTTCCGGGAAGGAGCGAGCGATCGTTAGCGGTTACGATAGACGGCGAGATCTCGAGAAAGTCGATGGATTCGACTGTGTTGCTCGAGTTTGCACGATTCTTAACCCATTGACTGCCAACTACGAGGTATCTCGTAGTTTGCGCTACAAGGCAAGATTAGATCGATTACAAATTGGTCGGGGAATATTTTTGTTGCCGGTTGAGGTAGGAATTATTAGAAAGGACGAACAAAAATTAATTTAATATACAGTGTATGAAACGTATTTAATATCACTTTTTGTTATAAAAATAATAACTTAGACTATTCGGTCATAACATATTAAATATTTATATATATTAATTATATATTTATTTTTCAATGAAAATTACTGTAAATACCATTTAAATACTAAATCTGTAACTTAGTATTATTATATTCTGGAAAAATTTCATGTTTTCTTTAAAATAAAATTTTCGCTCCCAGGGCAAGACGATCTAAATTTGCCTGGCAGGCAATGGCAGTTAAGCCGCGATTTGTTACTTAAGTTTGCACAATTCTTAAGCTACAAGGGAGACGATAAATCAGGAGAAAGAAAAAAAGAATAAAACAAAAAATTACGAATTCACTTACTGTTATTTGAAGAAATCGAGATATTTGGCCGGTATTTAAAATAAAAGGAAAACGTAAGAAATGTGTGATATGTTAAATCATCTTTTTTTCTCCCTTCTGGCAGGAATGTGTGTGTTTCTTTGAATACGATCGGAGAGACATTGGGACTCAAGCGCACGTCGTATATTTATACACTTACTGAAGTTTCTATAATTCATTATCCGCAGTTTCTTAGTTATATATAGTACGTGTTATATTTTCCCGTTTGGCTGGAATCAGAAACTTATAACCAAGAGTCTCCGCGTTGAAACATATTGGGATGCTTGAACGAGGGAAAAACTTGCATTTTGTGACAGAAAAGAAACTTTGAATATATCAGAATAAACAGTGGTTGAACGTCTTAATAGTGAATTCGATTGTCTCCGCGTTGGAACGATTGTTGCGACGATCCTTAAGTAACAAATCTTATTTTTGATACTGGTACAAAGTTTTATTTTTCTTTTTTCTATTTTATTTGAATTATTTTTTTTCCTCAAATTATTGTCACGAGATGGTAATTAAATTTAAAAGAAAAACATCACTTATACATCAAGAGGTACCCCTAGTAACAAATAATTATGAGTTTGTCGTATGTCCACGGTTTTGTGATGGAATAAACTTTGATCTCAGAATAAACACGTGGTTGGACACGTTCTTTACTTTGTTCGATCGGTTTCGAGTTCTTTTGAATTTCTAAAGTTTTATTAATTAAGGAAAATGCATCTCACTTTCTCGGAGATGCACGACAAGATAAGATTCAAAGTTTCTGGGCAGATTTCAGATGAAGATAATACGTAGCACTCGATCTTCGCGGGGTTAAGAAAATCGATAAGAAGACGAGAACTTGCAGAGATAGTTCTCCGCTGGTGAATGCGGAGGGGAAGCCACATTATAAACTTCAGGGTACCAACATGAAATCGCACACATGCTATATATATATATGTACATGTAACTATACACCAAACTGTCTCTCCGTCAAAAGCAACCCTATTGATCATCCCAGCTCTATTTACTTGTGTTAATTTGCTGTTCAGAGTTCGTATTTATTGTGATCAAAGTGTACCATCGTGTCGCCACACGTAGCTTTTCAGAAACTTCAAATCCAACAGCGTCCAAATACGGACGTGTTCGTAGAGAGAACGCGTAGTTGCAGAAAAATCCGGTGTGTGTGTGTGTGTGTGTGTGTTTGTGTGTGTGTGTGTGTGTGTGTGTGTGTAGTAATCAAACTTCGGACCGACTCGAGTTACAACTTTGCA
>WIUT01005775.1:0-14414 GCA_010645135.1 Tetragonula clypearis
AGAGAGAGAGAGAGAAAGAGAGAGAGAGAGAAGCAGAGAGTTCACGTCGACGCCACTGGCGCGACATAGTGCCCCCGATTGCGATATATATCCACCCTCTCTAACCAACCCTATGCTACTGCCACCCACACTCGCTTCGATCTCGTCGCATCTCTCTCTTCCTTCCCATCCCTCCCCCTCTCTCTGTCCCTCTGTGTAGGTTCCTTCTCTGCTTCGTCAAACCCCATCCCTAGGCAGCCTCTGCCACTCTAACCATCCCTCCTACCCTTTCGTTCCTCCGCTTCCATCTACTAGAAACTCAACCCCGCCGCGCACCACCTTGTCTCTCTCTTCACCGCCATTGCGCTTTTGCCTCCGTTCCGCAATGCTCGGCCTCAGGGTTGCTGGCGTTGCTCCGGGGGATGGCTGGCTGCCGCTGGACGACTCTCGCCACCACTTCGCCCGCGAAAAAAAAACTCTATATATTCTAGGGCCGGGGAGGGGGGAGAGAGAGATAGAGGGGTTGTATAACGGCAGGCAAGAACGAAATAGAAAAAGGAGGATTCTTTTTAGTGTTTTTAGTTTCCGACGTGTCGCGAGTTCGTGGGGATTTCGAATTGGAATTTTTCGGGGCCCTGCCTTGCCGAGTTGTCGATCGAACGCACGCGCGCTAACCGATCGCTCGGCGAGTGCGGAGTATCGATACATCGGTAGACGACGAGGGACGAGAGAGAGAGAGAGAGAGAGACGAGGCTTCGATGCACTTGCCGCATCGAAGTTGCGCTCGATGCTTCGCAGCAGTCCACGTTGGGGATTGAGTTTCTTTTTAGCTTTTAGGTTGTTCCTCCACGAGTGTTTGAAGTTTGAAGGCGATCTTCAGTTTAATTTCGAGGGACGACGGTAACTGTGTTTGTCAAGTTAAAGATATCTTTCAGGTAAATTTTAAAGGAGAATCTTTAAATAAAATCTTTAAAAAAAAAGAAGTATTTTCTATATTTCAGGTCTTAATAGTTGGTTCAATTTCATTGGTGAAATACATCTCGAGATCTCAATCAACGATCGATCAATTTTTTACCAATTTATCCAGAAAAATGAAGTGATGAAATAAGGGGCGATTCTAATACGAGTATCTCGACGTGCTAATCTCCCCTTTAACAATAGATCCTAGCCGAAAATAAATCCTGCCACATAGTGCCTTCCTATGTAACCACCAATACTACTTAACGCTGCCATACATTCGGGGTCGCAGCGTATCCCGCTCGAATGAAGCGATCCGAAAACCCTCGATGTTCGATATATAAAGTCATCCGAACATATTTTGATTTACATCGAAAACTGTACAAAGTCACGACAAAGTTTCGAAATTCGCGAGTCGTCCGATAATAGTAACGAGTGCAACTTTAAATTTACCTAAAACGTTAAATACAACCAATAACTAACAAGTACTTTGATTCATTAAAAATAATGATTCTTATTATTCCTTCATCCAGCAGAGCTGTAAGCCTCCTCAAAAATTCCCAACTGATAACTCTCCTGAAAGAGAAAGAAGAAAGGAAAGAAAAAAAAAAACAATATTCCCTTTTCACTTCTTTTTTTTTTCTTTTAATCAACCTAGTTCCCTCCATCGAATGAACTACTGAATTAATGCTGAATTAATAGTGTTATCGGCTACTATTATGCGCGTGATCTAAATCCTGAAAGAAAAAAGAAGGAAAAAAAGAAAAAGAAAAGAAAGAAACGATATCTCCCATTCCAGAAATGGAAAAAGAAAGAAAAACGAAATCGACCTAGCTTCCCCTAAACCTGCCGCCAAACGATCGCCAAATGTCGTCGAAAAGGAGAAAAGAAAAAAAAAAAAGAAAGAAAAAAAAAGAAGGGAGAAAAAAGGCAGCAGCTTCTCGCACCCCTATATCCGCGCCTCTTCGGTGAATTCGGTAATTGGATATCCGGATATCCGTCGTTTGGAGCGTTGGGACGCGGAAACGGATCATCCGTTCACCTCTCCCCTCTTCACCCCCCCTCCCCCCCTCTCACCGCTCAGCCACCACTCTGCGTCGCCCTTCTCCACCTCTGGCTCTCTTCTTCTCTTCATTGACCCTTCTTTTATTATTTCACGTTTCTTAAAGACACGTGCTGATAAAACGGCGGCAATTGCCGGGTTTCACGCGGCATTCCCACCTGCCGTTCCTCGCACGCTCGCACATTCTACAAAGAAGCGTGTTCTCTCGCGCCTCTTCTACGCCGACAGACGGACGCGTCGTTATGGCCGTGCGTCCACGTGCCTGGCCCGAGTAGCACAGAGTAGCTACTCCGTGTTCACTGCCTGTCCGGGTGTCGAAGGTGCGCGCCGTGCCACGCCGCAATTCGAGCGCACACACCTTCTTGCCGACTCGTTCGAGCCGCCTGTTGCCAGCACCTGTACCCGAAGCAAGATGTCTCGGCCGTGTTGTGATCGAACGACGGAGCAGATCTAGATCATCGGCAATTTTTATTCCAACCAGCCTAATGATCGGATCGTTCGATACCGATCGGTATCTTCTCTTGTTGCTTCAACGCAACCCTCTGAGGGGCCCGTCCCGTTTCGTTTCGAGAACTTGATGAATTTATTTTTTTAAGCTGCGAACGGAGCAAGCAAACGCATTTGCCGTGAAATTGCAAAGGGAAATTGCAAGCGAGACGTAAGTAAAATTTTCGTCGTTGTTTCCCCTCATCAAAGTCACACTGTTTTGTAAATATGTCTGCAGGATGGAAAGCCTATTCTTCCCGCTTATCTGTTTTAATAAAATTCAATCTCAAAGTGCAAGGAAAAGAACGAGTTTCATTAATTTCGAATTAAATGTGACTTTTTCTTTCCACCGCGTTTTGAAAGTTATTTCTTTCGAATGGTTGGCCACCGGCGCGTTCGCAGATCAGTAACAAAATAATAAAACAAATTACGGATTTAGTTTAGTAGGAAGCGATTTTTGGCCCACCTTGTATTATTAAAATTGTGCGTAATTATAATTTCTTTTCGAAATACTCTAACACGTCTTTCGTTTTGTCTAAATTTTACTTTACTCGACAGCAAACGCGAATTTTTTTTATTACTACGTGACGAGCATACTCGACAGAGCTAAAGAGTAAACATCGAGAGAGCTAAAGAGTTGGCGATGTATAGTTTTCTTTTTTTTTTTTTTTTTTTTTTGGAAAAGGAAGACACGGTTAATTTTACAATTTTTCGTTTTGGTAGTTGGGTGGAAAACGAGGGTGCGATTTTTTGAACCTGATGGACGACTGCCAAAGTGAGATAAACTGCAGCATAGTTTTTTGAAAGACAACATTTGCAGCATGTCATCGTTTTGTTCGAGCAGCAACGACTTACACGTTAATGATATTAGTAAATTCCAATTATTACGTAACACGGTTCGTTGAGTTTGTACGGGCAGGGAGGAAACGGGGTGACGATCGTGGCTGAAGCGTAACGTGCCACGAGTTAAAATGATTGTGGATTTTATGGTGCTTTTGTGGTGGTTCGAACGTAACTGAGTACAGGTGACGTCAGGTGTTTCAGTTGAAATATGTTCGTCTACTGGGTCATGATATATGGGCTGTGTAGTTTGCGAGTTTTATATTTTATATATGGCTTTTATATTTCTATCGTGTTCTTTTAATACGACAAGAACGGCATACGTTGTCGTTATTATCAGTTTAAATAATTTCTCATCTCGAGGTTCTTCTCATCTCACTACATAAATTATTATCGTTCAGATTTATCGCATTCGATAAGAGATTTTTAATTTTTGTAAAAAAAAAAAAAAAAAAAAAAAACGATTATTTCTATTTACAACGAATATAATTGTGACGCTTGACACGTAGCAACAGAAATATAATTATTTACTTAAGATATAACTAATTATTTAAAGTGTAATTATAAAGATAGAAAATAAGTATCCTCGATGATTTAAAGAAATTTTTATGAGGAAAGAGGTGACTTACTCGTTCGTGGTTCATCGAGTGGAAAAAAGATTTTACGTATTTATTTTACGTATTCAATGAATGATTATCAGAGTTCACAGCAGCGAACAGTCAAACTAGGCCAGAACTAGGTCAGAGGTGTATTGAAACGAAAGGACAATATGCGGAACATCGTCTGGAAAGGTAAAGGACACGATAAAAAAGGACGACGCCTCCGTTCGACGATGATCCTTCGTTTTCATACAGCGAGCAACTCGCAACGACCGAAGAAGCAGGTCACTTTCTTGGACCTAATTTTCACGGAATTCAGGCAGAAAGTTCGAACGCCGGACAAATAACTAATAAACTGGCCCGCCCAATTCTTCGATCAGAAGATAATGTTAATTCTTTGAGACAAATCTTGAACTGAATCCAGAATTTTCAAGCTCGAATCTAAATCTGATGAACTTCTTATCTGTAATCATTTCGGTCCAGTAAATCTCCCTACGTCGTCACTTTCGATCTGATTTTTTTCGGTAGTTTCCAATGAAAATTTTCAACATCGAAAGGTCAATTCTCCGAGGTCAATTCTGTCGATAATTGGTTGAATAATAACATTATTTGAAATAGATCCACTTCGATTCAGAATTGTCGGCAAAGCTCTCGTTTCGAGAACTCCTCCGAGCCAAGTTATCATCCCCGATGATCCAGTTCCTCGGAACCTCGGAAATTTTCATCGAGCAGAGAATGAAAATCCGCAATTCCGAAAAATCTCGCGCCAGCTCGCGTTGGCTCGATTTTCACGTGGAAAAAATCCGCGGAAAAAGACAGGGGTGGCGGCGAGGGGGGGGGAGGGAGGGGAGGGGAGGCCTGTGTAGGCCACGCCTGTTATCAGAGGCAGGTCAGGCCTGGTCTTTTCCTTTGGAAAAGCCGTTGGAGAACGAGGAGAATCGCGGGTTCCGATGGGAGAGCGGGAACCGAGAGAGGATTCGCAGAGAGGGAGGAAGAGGAGACTCTGGAGAGCAAGTGAGCGTACGAGCGAGACGAGGAACGCTCTTCGTGAAACGCTTGGTGAGTGACTGTGAGCGAGAGAGACAGGTCACGTCGACAGACAGCGGAGAAGCTAGCGGGAGAGACAGAGAGGCTGGTAGACAGGCGGCGAGAGAGACACAGTCGGACAGAGACAGAAATAGAACCACTGGTAAAAGAGAGAGGAGAGGAGGAAGAGAGATAGAGATAGAGATAGATAGATAGAGAGGGAGAGAGAGAGAGAGAGAGATACAGAGAGTCAGAGCGTACGAGACAGAGAGAGATAGACCGAGGTCCGCCGCAAAATACAAGTTGGTAGGATATCGACCAGCCGGAAGTCTGAGTAGTTGTTGCCATGGAGACGCTCAAGTCAATTTGACCTGGGCCAACAGTCACCGGCATACTGATGCACGATATGCCATCCCATTATTCATATGGTTTTTACACGGTGGAACATATTTCGCGGGCCGATAGACCAGCGCCGCTGGTGAACAGCACTTCGCCGGAAGCTCGCCACCGGACTGAATCGCATCAGCGCCTCGGTTCGAATCATCCCTTTTCCCAAATCTTTTCCCCCCTTACGCGCCGAAATTCCACCGAACACTTGCCTCGTCTTTCGTTTTCTTTCCTTTCCTTTTTCTTTTTTTTTTTCCCCCGCTTTCGTCTTAGTTTATATCTTGTTTGTTCGTGTTGCTTTGTTCCTTCATTTCGTCTAATTGAGAGAGGAGGAGAGGTCAGGTTCGATATCGATGAGACGAAACGTGGATTGGAGTCTGCTCGATGATGCCGGACGATGAGACACGTTCCGGCTCCGCTGGCAAGGATAATTGCTATTATTTCTCGCTCGTGATTATCGACTCGGTTTATGGAGATGCAGCCGGAGTTTGTTCGAGTTTTGCTTTGCTATATACGCCGTACGATTGAAGACTTTGGTTGCAGATGATGATTTTTGAGAAAGGAGAGAAATGATGAATCAGTTTTGCTGGCAATTTGACTCGAAGAAGAAACACAGGCTTTTATACACAATTTTTATATGCCCTTCGACACAGTTTTTGCAATACCTCAGTCATCGAGGTATAAAAAATAGTTCTATTCGTCAAAGCGAAGCGGAAGCGTGTCTTCCTCGAAAATCTCTAATCAACAGATTCAGCCGACGCAATATTATTACTCCGATTGTTCCAAGCAAAAGACCCGGTAATCAAAACAGAAAACCGGAGAAGTTTGCGAAGGAGCCGCGTGAAACAGGATTATCCCGGGGCTTCTCCAACTATGCAGACTCGTGCGACACGCGAGGTTCCTGCCTCGTCTTAGCAGGCTAACTTTGAAGGCGCGCGCGCGCGCACTCGAGGGAGGATGACTGATTGCGTAGACCACGGCGAGATTCAGTTTTAGGGTCGAACTCGCTACCACTTTTCTCTCTCTCTCTCTGTTTCTCTTTTTCGCCGCGGAAATAGTCTTAAAATAGCCAGATTCTCTGGTATCTATCTATAAATATATATATATATATGCGTTTTTCGTTTTTTCGACGTCTGGTCCGAGAGACGAAGTTGACGGCGTCCTCGGAGGGTGGAAATTTTTTTGGCAACTCCTTTCTTCTTCTGCGAAAGACAACTATTCGAATCTCAGTCCAGTTTCTCGAGATTGTCAAAATTCGAATCACTCCCTTGCTAAGATCTTCGAAGACAATTTAGGCAGAAAGCTTGACTGTTTGACGGCCTCGAAGATCTTGAAGATCTATCTTAATGAGTCGCGAAAGCTACAGTTTAACTTGCAAGTACAGTATTTCAAATGCTCGAAAGTCTTGAAGGTCTTGGAAGTGCAACGGATCTTTCATTTCGAAAGTCTCGATAATCTTCTGTAATCTTGAAAGTCTTTCGCAATAGAGTCGTCCCGTACTACTTTAACAGAGAAAACCAAGCACCAAGTAGTCGACATTTTGCCAGTATTTCGAGTATACTTGAAAGTATCCAGAGTCTTGATAGTTTCGAAAGTTCTGCAGGTTTCTTTTATTTTAACAAGTCGATATTTTACGAGCGTTTTCGAACCGCTGTCACTGACCGATCGCATGAAATACTTGAGAAATTCTAGGAAAAAATACTTATACTTTGTTCGTCGATTGCATAAATGAGCTCTAATCTTCTCGACAAGGCCCAGGTAGAACATCCAAGACATTCAGAGATCTCCAAAAGACTTTCAAGATTTCCAAGGGTCTTCGGACTATCGAATTCCGCACGAAGTGAATTTTTTCGTCGCACGTACATATTCGAAGCAAGGGAAGAAGA
Organism: Tetragonula clypearis; assembly: GCA_010645135.1. NCBI lineage: Eukaryota > Metazoa > Arthropoda > Insecta > Hymenoptera > Apidae > Tetragonula > Tetragonula clypearis. The sequence continues at coordinate 7,224 of WIUT01005775.1, forward strand.
ATCCGCGACTGCTTTGTATTCCTCTCGATACTCTCTGCATCCGACGAGTTAGGTGAAAATGAGCTTCGAAAGAAAGAGAAAGAGAGAGAGAGAGAGAGAGAAAGAAGAAGGGAAGGTTCGATCGAATTCACGCAGCAACGCGGAGAACAGGCGAGGGGATAAAGGGATTCTTCGAGAGAGGGGGGCTTCCATTTTGGAAAATTATCGGTGATTCGATCATACAGAGATATTCCCTTGGGGACTGTTAATTTTTAAGCATCCGTATATGTTAGCAGAAGGTAGTTTTGGCGTTTCGATCGATATAGGAAAACCGAACTGGTCGCCATCATGACCTGATTACTCTATGTATGTACTTGCAAATCGCATCGGTCTCTGTGCTCTTTCGTCTTTTCGATTTTCGATCTTCGACGCTTCCTCACAGTCAGTTGTTACCAGTTTATTTTTACTTAGCGTGGCGTGCAACGCATTGTACAATAAAAATAGAACCGTCTGTTTCTAATTTTGACAGATCTATCCTCGAAGAGATTAAAATAAAATGTTTGGCACAAGCAAACGCGATAGTGTTTGACACTCGAAGTCGAACATTAATCCTCGTTCGAAGACTTTCGGTATCGTCGTGTATATTCCACAGCTGGCTGTTCGTTTCTGAAACTAGCATAATTTGTGGAAGATCACCGAGATACTAGATTCTATTCAGGTTCTACTTGATGTAGTGCGCTACCCAGAGTAGAACTAAATTAATGGTAACTTATATACATACGGTTTGTGATTCTTAAGAATCTACTTGGCACGACTTCATCGCGTCAAACGAGTGAAAATAGCTCGTCGAAATCATTGTTTGCAGACTACTGATTACGCAAAAAAAAAAAAAAAAGAAAAATTGATGAGTATCAAATTCTTGAATTTCAATTTTCTCATTCCCCTCCGACTGTTCAAGATACCGAAATTCTTATACTGATTTACGTTCACGATCCCCGAAGTTGAGTAAGTTAACAATCAGAGCACTTTATCCATATTTTATATTTATATACCTGGCGTTTGTTCTCTATCTTTTTCATATATCTAAGTAGATAAGTGAAAAGTAGATAATGAACTAGCGTCAAAAAAAGAGTCCACCACGGTGGCGAACGACGACTATGACGAATCTACAACAGGTCGCACCTGTTTGAGCCGAATTAACGAAAAATGATCGCGGATTTTCCAGTCGGCGCGTCTAACGACGCTGCTAATCGGCGATTCATTGATTTGACACGACACACGACACACATACACACACATACACGCACACACACGGATATCTCGGTCGATTCTAATTTATCTTGCCTTTCAGGATGTAACTTCGCCACAGTGTGAATAGCGTTTTCACGGAAAAGGCCCCCATTATTATGCTCGGGGTCACGGTGTAATTAGCTTTCAGAATTTACGTAAGTGTCAACCCGGCGAAAGTAATTTATAATGCCTATTACATCGAATAAATAAATTATGAATTTACTTTACTTTTTAGCTAGCAAGACGAACGTATTAGGACGAACGTCGAAAGAAGGGCTCAAGGTTTTAAGTATTCGAAACAGTCGCGGACAACCCGATATTTGAACAGAATCCTGCGTTACACAGAATGTCGCTTTTGCATTGCAATGAGTTTTGAATGTTACAACTATAGTGACTAAAGTTCGAAAGAAGTCTGAGAATAACAGTAGATGTATACATTGTTTCAAAAGCGTCAGAACTTCTAAATAAAAAAAAAAAGAAGAAAATCTAATAACAAAATTTGCTTGTTATTGTTTGCAATGGCAAAATGAATATAACAAACATAGCAAAGAATCTTTCTTTAAGCAGTACGTAACATAAGTGACCATCTTTCGTGCATAAGAGTAAAATATAATTCTCCGTTGTTCTCCAAGAGTCAATACCGATCTTCTTAACGAATAATTCAACCAACATGCTAGAATAGGACAAAAGGAAAAGTTAATCTTATGTCGAAAGCATCGCTTTAGGATTATATCGTTTGAGCGCGGATTATTTCACGTTTCTACAATCTTAGATCACGTCTCTTCTTTTTTTTTTTCTTTTCTCTTTTTTAACACTCTGTATACCTGTATCCTGCCACGATGAATAAAGTGCGACGAAACTCCCGTTGGGATTATAACCAGCGAGCAATAAAAATAACGATTTAATGGCCGCGAGATACAGAGCGACGCGTTAAAAAATTACCGCGAAACGGGGTTAATGCCGGCACAGAGAATATTGAGAAAGTTTCACATTGGTCGCCGCGATCCCGCTGACAAAAATTGACGCCGGATGCAACGGATTGTTTCCGATATAATCGGCCAGGACGAATTCGGATGCCCGATCGATGCAACGTCGATGAGTTTTTCGATAATTAATCCCGTATCTTTCCACGAATTTAGGGTTTTTTTTTTGTTTTAAATTTTTTTCTTTTTTTCCATTTGGCAGAACTCTTGCGGTTTATCTGTACACACGGTGTTGTTTCGTTGTAATAATTTACTGTACTGGTATTTTGAAAAGCGTTCGGCGAACGATTCGACACGCAAGAATTTTGCATACTTAATTTCCATGCACGTTGCGAACCTTTCTTCGTAGAGGTTAATAAATCAATAATTCAAAAATTGAGTTTTTTCGACGCAGGTTCAAATCTTTCGTTCGCTCGAGTTCAATTGCATCTGAATTCTTCTTGATCTCAATATAAGAACTACGAATTACCAGTTATTAAAATAATTTTGATTTAATGGCGAGCGTTTCAACTAAGGGTTTTAAATATCACGACGAAATGCTATATACTTTAGATATTTCATGCATCGCTACTTTCGGACTTAGTCGTCGTCAATAATCATTACAGCGTTCAGTGTACGATGTCTAATCATCGATATTAATCACTGATTAATTTCAATGTTTTAATAACTAAGAAACGCAACGACGAATACTGTTTATCGATATTAGATATCGATTATCCACTGCATATACACGCAGAGACATCTGCGATCTAATTACCACCTTATTCATCGAGTCACGGATTCGCGCGAAGAATGCGAATGCGCTCGCATGCGAAATCACCATGTTTGGAACCACACACACACACACACACACACGGGCACACGCACGCACGCTCGCGTTCGGTTATATTTGCGCGCGACTAGAATGCATGACACATAAGTTTGAAATAACTCGTAGAGCGTTCCATTAAACGTAGCACACGTGACGAAGTGCTGTCAGGCTCGCGTAAAACCGAACGCTATTTTCATTCGCGAAAACCTGCGCCCGCCACCGATACACAATATATGTATATGTGTATATATACCAAACAGCGCGGTGTATTTGCGGGACGGTGCTATTTCAGTCGCAGTTCGATCCTTGCGCGAATCCGCCCCGGTGTATTTGCACCCGCGAATCTCTCTCGATTAACTCGATTGGCGCATCGGGATCGGAGCGTCAGAGAAACATGATAATAAAAATATCGATCGCTCTCTGGATCGTGGATTTGTCTACGTTTCATCTAACTAAATAGTCAGATACCAAACGTCCATTGTACTGAATAATACTAATACACTGGTACACTGACATTACAATATACTAATACCAATTACACTAATGTTAGAGTATATTAATACTAATTGCACTAACGTTAGAAAATGCTGAGAATGACCAATTTGTAATTGTTCGAATTTTTACAGGTTCAGAGCTTTCTGTTTATGTAATAATATTAGGTTGTTGCATATGAACGTGTAAAATCACTTAGAATTGATGAATGTGGTAAATATTTCGTTAATTGTTCACGTCATGTAACAAAACGAATGTTTTCTCTACGTTTAACCTTTAAAATTATATCAACATTCGAAAACGACCAATTTGTAGTTGTTCAAAGTTTTATAGGTTCGAAACTTTCTGTTTACGTGGTAATATTAGGTTCGTAGCATGTGAAATGATGTAGCGTCTAAAATCATTTAGAATTGATAAGTGTGATAAATATATTGGTTAATTATTCACACTGCGTGTCGAAGCGAACGTTTTCTCTACGTTTAATTTTTAAAATTAGCTAACATTAGCATATGAGCCAATTTGTAGTTGTTCAAAATTTTAAGTTCAAAACTTTCTGCCTACGTAATAATATTAGATTGTATTGTATAAAATAGTAATTTTACAAACGTCTAACATCATTCGGAATTTGGTATTGACTGAATGTAATGAATATCTACAATTGTAATGTATCGTAATTACAACGTCAAAAAGCAAAATTCAATAACGTGAGGTAACTCAAAAAAAAAAAAAAAAAAAAGAGAATTCTTCTTGCTACAGTTCACTATTACGTATATTGTATATTACGAGCTCTCTCTCTCTCTCTCTCTCTCTCTCTCTCTCCTGATCGCTTCATCGGGTATATCGTATAACTCGGAGAGAACAGAGAGAAAAAAAAGAAAAAGAAAAAGGGAAAAGGAGACGGTACGGTCGAGTATGATGAATGATCGAAAACGAGCCGTTACGAATTGTTTAATTTTCGCGTTTAATTGCCCTTAATTGCACGAGTCCCCGAGGCGGGCGTAATTTCAACCTCCGATCGCCACTCAAATCACAATGTTTGTCTTGTATATCCGGCACGACGAAATCGACCACTTTTCTCCTTTTCTCTCCCTCCCTCCCTCTCTCTCTTTCTCCCCCCTTTTTCAACCCCCTGACCACCCTCTTAAATTGCTCGCCGCTGCTCGCACATTCGAGAAAGTAATTTTCGTTTCGGCTATTCTATCGCCCCTCGAACGAATGATTACATCATCCGTTGAGGGGGATGCATCATTCTCGCACCCGAAACAGGGGTGGATTAACTTGATGCGCAACCCCGTCACCGAAATTCATAATCTGTGCAGCCAACGCGAGAACCATATTCCCCCGCAAGTGGCAAATTCTAATATAAAGCGACCCCCCGATGTTATCCAACGTGGGTACATCGAGCCGTGTTTCACCGTGGAGTTTGCGTGTTAATTTTAAGTACAAGACGTTTCCATTTCTATATGTGTTTTTGTTGAAACGACACTTCGAGGAGTTTTTTTTTTCTCTAAAATCTTTATCTTTAACTCTAATGTAATCTTATTAATTTTCAATATATTTTTTATCGTGTTTCTACCAATTTATAGCATGTTTCTATTAATTTTTAGTGCATTTCTTTTAACAATAATTTTAGTTAACTATGATTTTATTGGATGTACATTCCCCTTTTGTACCCTATTCATACTTTTTCGAGTGCACATTTATTAATTTCTAATGTGCTTTTATTCGACGTACAGTGTAAAATATGCAAAATACATTTTAAAAAAAAGGAATGAGAACATCTTATACTTAAAATTAGAGCACAGAGATTTCTAATAAAGATTTAGATTGCCAATATTAGTTTTAGAAGTGTCGACTGTACGGGAAAAGAATTTTCTCTTTAAAGTCTCGTATTCAAGAAAATGCAGAAAATCCTAAATTTTGACTTTCTTAATTTTACGTTGTTTTATTTTTCATTTTATATTACTTAATTCTAAAAAAAATTCAACCCGCAAATGGTTAACGTAACATTTCTTTCACAATTTCCTTCAATCAGTCTGAATTATCCAACTCTATTTTTGAACATTGACTTCTTTCTTGAATGTTCTATCTTGTAAACGATATGTAAAGCAACTCAATCTTTATTTCTCAACTTTTACGTACTTTGCGTTATTTCACTGTTCTTGGATTAATCAAAGAACACTGTGATTGTGTTAAAACCGTTCGTAAATCCATTCGGTTTCGTATTATTAAAATATCAACCGACGAGGAACAGACATGACTGATTTAACGCATTTCACGCTTACCATCAATCCGTCAATAACACGACAATCAGTCGACAAAAGTATAAAAGAAGTTCATAAACGAGAGGTCACGTTCAAGTATCAGATAAGATCAGAACATCAAAAATTCAGCACCAGTGTCTTACTTCACTAATTAATTATACCGGATTTCGTGTAAATCAAACTGGTGCATCGAAACTGGCAAAAGTTTCACTCGAACGTGAGCTTTTCTCGAATTTACAGATATATTGAATCGCCAACTATCGTTACAACGCTGTGATCTCACGAAATGTTATTACAGTTCACGATTCAAAGTGTTAGGAAAACACTTTCACGGTGAATTAGATTGCGTGAAAGTGAAAATGAAATTTTGCTATGTAATGCCCGCTGAACTCGGGGCACAAGCTTTTGACAGCTGAATTAGTTCGAGATTCGGCCGTAAATTTCAATCTTATTATCTTATTATGGTTAATTTCGCGTAAAGAACTCGAGCAAAAATGCACAAAAGTGGGAAAACAAGTATCACTGAAGTTTATGTCAGCTATTCGTGGCATTGAACTGTCTATCCAGATCAACTTCATTTAATTTAATTCCTCTTGTTATTAAATTATATATTGTTACTAAATTGACTCAAAGTCATCTTAAAATTCCAAAATTTCTTAGACGATTTTTTTATATAATTAAAAAGATAGAACCACGAAAACAGAAAATATATACACGCTGTTTAATAATATTTACAAATCGTGTAGAAAAACCAAACATAATGAAGCTTCATCAATTCTGTTGATCCTAAAAATGATTCTGTTCATCCTAATAATTCCACGAGTCTCTTATTATTATTACTGAAGACACTTAAACGAAACTTGACTGAACCGTTATTTTACTTATCCTCGACATTTCAAGCTAACACGTCACAGATAAAAGTTCTATCACTTTTTGTTATCGTTTTGTAAAACGAGTCTCCGTATCTGATAAGAAGTCTCCAACTCCGTCGTTAGTTCTAATATTTTAAAGAAACTGAAGCTGAAATTGCACATTCTGCTACTTATTGGATTATCCTTAAAATTTTTCACTGACAAAGCAAACGAAACGAATCGTTTAAGGGTAGAAATACGTATAGATCAGCATCTATTTACAAATCATGAATCTGTTGGTCCCGACGATGCAGAAATCGCTGGATGTAACTAGGTTGATGAAAGCTTTACCTCGGCACAGATGCTGCCGAAGAATTTCCGAAGCAAACAAACGGACGAAATAAGCGCTAAGCCAATAAGTGTATTCGATATATATATATATATATATATATATATATATATGCGAAGATATTTTCCTTCTTTATCTGGGCTAGTGCCTATTTTCTGGGCGGTTGGCGTTC
>WIUT01005776.1:0-14410 GCA_010645135.1 Tetragonula clypearis
TATATCGTAGACAGACGACACAGAAATGAATAACATTTCGTTTACAAAGTATAAGTTTGAAGCATCAAAGTCTATCTCGTGGTTGGACTCTAATGTAATTCCATTGTGATTAGTAATGCGTAACTCTGACCAAGGACTCTCGAAACAACCTTATTTGCGATGTACTCATAGTTGTTTGATCGCGTGGTATTTTTAGTAACTCTTATATATATATCGCACATTTGAAATACGTAGTTTACTGAAAAGCGTGATTCTTAGAAATCATTTAGATACGTATATACTTCGTATGAATCGATGAAATCTAATTTTTACTTTATCTTTCCCATTCTCTTCTAGTCATTTACATTTAATCTGTATAAATATCGTACGTTCCTTAAGAAAATCTATTTAACATTACACATATACGCAATAAATATTTCATTAAAAATCTTCAGAATTCAAACAGCAAATTCTAAATTGCAAAAACAGAAAGATTTGTTCTAAACAATATATTTTTTTTTCACTCCTCTGTTAAGTTGACAATACGATTGGTTCTTTTCTGAAAATTTGAGCCAATATCACGCGCTATGTAAAATACCCTCTGTAAATCCGAAACGCTGATCACGTTAAGCTCTGCAATATGCATGTAATATTCAATTTACAAATAACTACATCTCGCGTGAGTGGCAATTTTACGGTCGGAGGATACGGCCAGCGATCCTTTACGCGAGATTAGCCAAACTGTCGTTCAAGTCTGTGACGTGGAAAGTGAAGGTAAATTGGCCGGTTATATAGAGAGCCAGTTTTTAATTTCCTCGGGCGAAAGGTCAAATTGCAAACGGCCACGAGCCGTCGGTAACGATTCCTTAGAAGCTGCGGAAACTGTGAATTACAGGGCGTATCTTTTCTACCGATCTCCGAGAAAACAAGGGTGGTATTGGTCAGGTAAGGTTAGTGGGTCAGTCCTGGTGACGTCATTCCGGTTCGCCAAGGAACACGCGAGAACCACGCCGAGATAATCCACGAGATTGACCATAGTCGTCCTTGGTGTATTCAAATGACCCACGATTTATAGCTGTACACTGCGATCGCCCGGTAGTTTTACGTTCGTACACAGTAGATTTTTCTTGCGGATGAAAAAGAAAGTTCGTATCGATGAGTCGTATCTATGTAATTCATGGAACGTCATTGAATACGGATGCGACTCGACGAAGTAACATTTCGACCTACTTACGTGTCGGTGTCGTTGCTTTATCGCTTGTAACGCTTGTAACGCGTTACTTGCCGTGTCCCGAATACGAACACGATACCATCTCGCGAGTCAATTATCGGAGACACCTAGAACTCTGATCAAAGAAAATCTATCTTCGCAATATATATGTATATATAGAATTGATGTTACTTCCTTATTGAAGATTTTTTTATGAAAACTGTCTGACTACCTTCTTTAAATCGTGATTCGTAAAAATTTTAGTTCTTCGTAAGGAAACTATGTTTATGAACTACGTAGCAGAGATATCGAGAAACATTCTAGAATTCTTCAGATATTTTAAAAGTTTTAAAGTAGTAGTAAAATTAGGCTTAAAGATAAATAATCTTTTTTTTTTTATTTTTACGTGGAGGAAATCTTCATAAGACACCCGAGTCTTTTAAGGGAAGACCCAGGTAGTGTCGAATTTTTACCGACTAAAACCTCCACGATGGCCGTCCTCCGCACGTTGGGAGAGCTCCGGGACCTTTTATACACACAGTGCTCTCCCACAGTGCTGTTGTCCTAAGGGACAACGTCTTTTTTTCGCCCGAACAGGGGCTCGAACCTTGAAAACTCTCAGATTAAGAGTCTGATGCTCTGCTGACTGAGCTATCCCCACCTCAATGATAAACAATCAAGTTAATCTATGAAGGGATTAAGCATATGCCAGGAATATTATTTTCTTTTTCTCCTTAATTAGTTTTAAACGAAAATGTAAGAATGGATAATAAAAAAAATAAGAATGCATATTTATTTACTGTGTTTAGTGTGTGGGGAAGCAGAATGTGTTCGCTTGGTATTAGCAGCGGGTGCAAGACCGTCGACGCCCGATCTCCGTGGCGGATCTCCTCTTCACTATGCCGCTCAATGTTGCGGTGCAGCTGCGACTGCGGAACTTGCTGTACCTAAGAAAGTTGGTTTAAAAGTTCTCCAGACCCTTTTGGAATTCGGCGCCGACGTGAACGCGAAAGACGAGGACGGAAGACAGCCAATTCTATGGGCAGCAAGCGCCGGTAGCGTGGAAGCTGTGTTGGCTTTGGCTAGGTAAAGTTTTTGATTCGATTCAAATACACGGTTGTTGAATGTCAACGGCGGGAAGCAATCTGTGTGTTTCGAAGTGCTTTATTGTAGTGTAAAGAACGATACCTGAAACTTTCCCAAAAATAATAGTTTCAGCAATAGCTTTAACAACAATAATTTTAAAAAGTAGTCGTTTTTCTAAAAAATAACAAAATATACGTAGTTTGTTCCTTTTAAATAGACAAATTATTTTATTTCATTTTATATTATTGTCTGACGTGATTTACTTTGCATCTTTTTTTTCTAGAGGAAAAAAAAAAAAGAATGATTCTAAAAGCAATAATTAAAATACAGAGCCGGTGGCTCAGCTGCCGCAGGAGCTGCGGACAAGGACGGCCTGACGGCTCTCCATTGCGCCGCTTCCAGAGGTCACGCTAGATGCGTCGAGGCGTTGGTGAATCTCTGTGGAGCTCACCCTGATCACGTGGACGATAATGGATGTTCGGCTCTTCACTATGCCGCTACTCTTGGCCACGCTGATGCCACAGCTTTGATTCTAAAGTTAGGAGCCGACCCGAATCGTCAGGATCGAAAGGGTAGAACGTAAGTACTATAGAGAGCTGAAACGAACATTCGTTGAAGCACAATTCAGTTCTGTTAAGTTGAAACTTTGAAAAATATAAATATAATCCATTTACATTCAATAAAGCAGTTGATATCGATAATTGAACTATGATTCGATACGGACACTCAAAGGGCACTCGTTCTATCTTTCTGTGGTAAAAGTTTTGCTGAATGCATTTTAAGCATTTTTGATAAGTGATAGAAGTTGAGATTTTTATTTCAATAGTGTCACGTATCAGGCATATTTAGACAATTACAAATATAGTCATATCGTTAATTAAAATATTTTTCTTGGGATTTATTAAACTGAATTCACTCGCAACTTAGTTCTCAACGAATATAATTAAAATTTTTTATAATACTTATGATACTAACTCTAGATTCAAATAAAATAATAATAAAATTCAGAATGTTATCGCAAACTATTTCCAAAATTTTGCCTGAAATTACAATTTTATTTCTACATTTTATGAATAATTTTAACTCTTGTCCGATTTTACGGCTTTACTGACTACATCTCTTCTACTGACTACACTGACTATACTGTATCTATGTCAAAATTGATTTTATCGTGTCGGTAATAGAATTAGAATTCATAGGTCATAGAGTTCATTGACACTATTATCTTGCATACGTATATACAATACCAGATAATCTGTAGACAGACACTATAGACAGACTATTATCATCAATAATAATATATACATGTCATCGTTGAATGCCAACGTTGCTTGAAACTAGATACTGAAACTAAAGAATTTATTAATTATTCACAGTACGATCAAATTATTAAAACACGGTAATTTTTAAGAACGAGCAACGATACCAGATCTTCTTTTAATTCAAATGAAATTTAAAAAAATTTTAATGAGTCGTAATTATAACTATAACTAACTATACTATAGTAACAGTAATAATAATAAATTAAAATTTCGAAAATTCAATCAAATATAAATTCAAATAATTTTACAAAGTAATTTGAATTTTCGTCTAAGGAGACGAGATCGTCTAATTAAACGAAAAACGCGAAACATTTTAGACCAGCACTTTGTGCGGCAGCAAAGGGCCAACTAGAGACCCTGAAGATCCTTGCTCAGCACGGTGGTTCTCTTTACGCGAGGACCATACGAGGAACCGGTGTTGCCCACGAAGCTGTCGCTTCCGGCAGAATCGAGTTGATCAAATGGTTGGCGAAGAAACGGCCAAGCACATTGGACGTAGCCACCCACGATGGCAAGACACCTCTGCACGTGGCTGCCCTTCATGGGCATCTGGACGTGTGCAAAGCCCTTCTAGACAATGGCGCGAGGATCAATGCCGTTCTTCGAACTAGCAAAGGCAATCTGATGACAGCTCTGGACGCGGCGCTTTACAGAGGGCACCGAGATTGCGCGAAATTGATTCAGATGCACGGTGGTACCACGGCGCAGAAACTGCGGATGCAGAGAACTGTACCGAATAAAGGTCAGGTTAGGTATACATATATTGATTTACAAAATTTATATTCCACGAACGCCTCGGGAACTAGGTCCGTCCCCTCTAGTTGTAATGTTCAGAAAAAAGGTTGTTTAAAACGTTGATTTCTACAACACGTTCAAAAATCATCCCCTCGCAGGAGAGACTGTAGCTTCCTCTACAACTTCCATTGTATTCCTCTGCGAAATTGCAAATTTTTTTACACATTGAGAATTTTTACCGTTTACTTGGGTTAAATTTAGTTAATTTGTTTGTTTGATTTACACTCGACGGCTCTCTTTCAGCAACAAAGAAGAAGAACACATATAACGTGAGGAAGTAATAAATTGAATTTATCTATTATACCTATTCCCTCGTTTTGTCGAACTATGCTTGTTTGACTGAAACTGTGTTTCGTCTTTAAGCATTAATACAAGTAAGCGATTCTATTAAACGATCGAGTTCATATTCCAACAAAATTCACACATTTCTAAAAATGTTGGGAAATCTGTCAGTTATTTTTTTTTTTCTTCGAAGTAATTTGACGGGGAATTAACGGACGTTTCGCAGATCTTTCATTTTTCGATCGAAACGATTTCAGTGTTCGCGACGAAACTGCGAATGAGGCACGTCGACAGCAGTACCGATACGGAGAGCAGCCCTCGTAGGCGAGATCGTAGCTGTCAGCTGCCGGAATTGTACTACGAGGAACAGTGGATTAAAAAGAGAACGCGACGAAGAGGTAATCTGAGGAAATTAGCACGTCAGGACAGCCGGAGCTTCAGCGAGGAGGAAGTTAGACTGTCAAAATCGTCTTCGAAGAAAGATCATCGAAGAAGAGCTCGAAGTGAATCGGCACGGTACGTTTATATATGTTTCCAAATTATATTCTTCTTCCACTTCATTAAGATTATCGAGATCGAAATCGTTGAAATTTTGAAATATTTAGAGTCTCGTTAAGTTCAAAGACATGAAAATGCTACGCAAGCGTAGAAATGTGGAACTTTTAAATCGTTCGAGTGCAACCAGTGACTAGAAAAATAAAAAATAAAATTGTAGGTACGAAGAGGAGGATACCGATCGAAAATTGAGGAGAAAACGAAGTAAAAAACGATCGTCCAAGTCCAGACGCGATTCCAGCGAATCGTCCATAGAGTCGGACAGTTACGAACGCGTCGAGGATACGTCGAGACAGAAGTTCGACTCGCGAAAGGACGAGAGCAAAATGGACAGAAGCAACGGGACGGAGAGCCGAGAGAATTTAAAAAGGAACAACGACGACGACGACGACGACGACGACGACGACGACAACGACGACGAAAGCGTGAGCGAAGATAGCCTGGAAGTGGTGGTGGTGCGAAAATCTTTGGAGAGGAAATGCGAAAAGGTGGTGTCTGGACGAAGATCAAAAACGCCCAGGGAAAGTTCGAAGGAGACGAAATTCACAAAGACGCAGAGGAGCACTAGAAGAAAATCGCGGTCCAACAAGTTGAAAGCGTCGGACAATGGCGAGGGTATAGCCGATCGAGTACGTTCGTTCGACAAAGAGCAAGGATCGAAAGAATCTACGCTCTGTGCCGAGCAAACTCCTAGAACGTCGATAGACGAAGAGAAGGAAAATGGGGGAAGTGTCGTTGAAAGTCGATATCGTAGAGACGTGACCGATAGCACCAGCCAAGAAACGGTGGAACGTGTCGTTGTGACAGCGATGGTTCATAAAGATCAAGGACCAGACACGCCAAAATCGGTAGTCGAAGCATCGAAAGAAGTCACCTTCGACGATAGATTAAGGACGGAAGTGATCGAGGTGCAGGAAATCTCCAGGGGAGTTAGTTCGGACATTTTGGAACAAAGCGACGTATCACGTAACGATCTCGTGCAGAAAGCTGCCAGTTTAAAGAAAGACGTTGAAGAAATGAGACAACAGGTTGCACAGGAGAAAGTTCAACGGGAAGAAGAAGATTCGAAGCAGAGCCAAGAGGGAAAAGACTCCAAGCGAGATCGACGCGAGGAGGGTGTTAGCCAAGATCAAGATGCAAAATTAGACGAGGACAGAGAAGATACGAAAAAAGTAGATGACACGAGAAAAGATCAGGATCGGGCCGCTATCAGTGACGGGACAGAGAAGAAAGATGAGAGTGAAAAAGGTAAGACTTTAAACGAAATAGTCTTAAACTACAATGTCGCAAAAACTGACTCGAATTTTTGTGCCGTGAGACATTGAAACAAATTACATTGAAACAAAGTCGCTTAGTTAATTTTTTTGTTAAAGAAAGATTCCTGTCAATTTTCTGTAGAATTCTCTTTCCAGGCAGGTTAGATGTACGCGAGACGACCGAGTCGGAAAGTCCCACGTTGGATTCGCAGAGCGAGCAGCAACGACGCCGGAGTCGACAGGAAGACAAACTCGTTTCCAAATCAGACGGTACGTCGTCCGAAGCGAAACCTGACAAGGCAACCGACAAAGAGAAAAGAGAAGGCGTATCTGAGTCCACTTTGACGGAAGAATCGGAAAAGACGAGCAAATCCGAAAGTCCAAAGAGCGAGAAAAATTTACAAAAAGGAGACGCTACTCCGAGAACAGCGGTGGAAGACGTTTCGCCGTCGGAAGGAGAAGAAAGAAAATCGACATCCGAAGAAATCAAAGGCAAATCGAAAACGAAACCTGGAAACGTAACGAGGAAACCGTCGTTCGACGAAAGACGATCAAAATCCTCGTCCTCCAAGTCGGACGAAAGCCCGAAAAAGAGCGGTGGGACTCAGAAGAGAAAAGAATTCAGCAAGAAACGCGAATCTTCCGCGAAGAAGGTCTCTGTGAAATCCTCGGTGGAAAAAGGGAGCAAATTAGGTACAGAGAAGACGTCAGAAGTGCAAAAAGCTGAGGGGATTCCCGTCGACGGCGCACAAACGAGAGAGACGTCGACCGTGTTAACGAAAAGCTCAAGCAAGGAATCACGGGATGAAAAGGAACAAAAAGCAGATTCTATTCGTAGGAAGTCAGTCGACTTTTCATCCTCGAAAGACTCTGCGTTAGTGGAAGACGATATCGAGGACAAATCGTTGAGCGCGGATACACCGACTGCTACGAAGAGGAAGATGGACGACGAGGAAAAAACTGACGAAGACTCGTTTCCGGCAAAGTCGAGTTTAGACGATCAAAAGGAGGAAGACGAGACGAAGAAAGTGAAGAAACGCCCGGTGGAGGATGCACTGGCGACAGGTGAGTATCGAAATCGTTGCACGAGTTGCAACGAGTTTTACGTTGTTTCGCGTAATTTTTAGAAGAGACGTTTCGATATATCGACGAAAGTTCCTCGAGTTCTCCGAGATCGGCGCAAACCAGACGCTCGAGACCGTCAACGGGAAAGATTAGAAAAACTGGACGACCATCGGCGAGGAAATGTTTGTTCGAAAGTTCAGAAGATCGTTCTCCAGACAGGAGCGCGATAGTGGCGGTGATCGAGAGTCCAGAGTGGGACGAAGAAGACGAGGAGATCGATAAGGAGATCAGAAACGCTATCGGGGAAGATGCGGAACACGAAACGGAACCTGAGGATGATAATGAGATGGGTGTCGTCAGAATGCTGCCAAGCACGAGCGAGGAAGAGATGTCTCGAGCTGGTCATGATGTTTGCAGAACTTCGGCAGCCGACTCATTACCACAGGTAAATTCACTCTGAGATTCACGCAAAAGATATTTTTAACTTAAGGTGATTTTATACATCATTCCCTTTCACGGGAAATATCTTTCAACGGCTTGTTTCATTTAAATCGATGTTCGATCTATATTGTAATATAATTATCTTCTCTCTTCTCCTCACATAGGTGCAATCCAGTGCTCGAGCTCGTCTGACGCGGGTTCAAAGTCCTCAGGAAAGTAGAACCAGTCGATTGCAAGGGAAACAACGTCGCGATAGCGGCGGCAGGGATAGTGGCATAGAACCTAGCCCTAGGGTGTCGAGGATACCGAGAAGAAGAATCATGAAGTGCTGTCCAAACACGGATAAGCAACAGTCTCTTAACATGGACACCATAACAAGAGACGTGCAAATCAGTTTACGAAGATATCACCTGGAAAGGAAGATATTTTTTCAGCTGATGGAATTGAAAAGATTACAGATACGTCATGGCAGAGCGAATGAACAAGTTTTAGTTAAAAGACTGGTAATAACTTTATATATATATATATATATATATTTTTTTTTTTTTTTTTTTTTTTTGAAAAAGTAATACATGAAAGTATTATATATACATATATCTTTATTTTTAGGTGGATGCTTTCCATAAGGCGGGAATGTCCGGTCCCACCCTTGGCGTGGCAAGATACGATCAGCCTCTAACATTCAGGTTCACTGTTTTCTAAATGTCGAGAACAAAATAATGCACTACTTGAAACAATGAAAGGATTGTTTTTTAAAATTTTTATCACGGCATCTCTTGAATAAAACAACAATCTATCGAGTCTGCAGTCTATAATGTAGTCTATAGTGTTTTAAGTAGCGTGTATCTTAATAATCTTCTGAACGAATATTTCTTACTAGACACTTCGAGGCTTTCTTGTACGATCAGCTGAGGAAACTTCAAAAAAGACCAGCGACTCCAGATTTCTGTATGGAAGCGAAACAATGCATCCAGAAAACCCATCGCTGTCATCACGCCACAAGTGCTTACACTTCCTTCCCTGTGTACACATATCGTATGTTATATTACCGTGCATTGTCATCGAGTTTCAGGATTCCATTTCAGGCGTTTAGAAAAATTTTGCCTGTTCGATCGATTTCTTGAAATTGCATTATCTTCAACGAAAATAACATCTTAAACTTTCTTCGTTAATTCGTCGCAATTGATTAATTTGTACAAAGCACGGATATTAGAAAATTCTTCCTTAAGAAATATCAAATACACTTTTTTACAGAACAAAGATGTGAAACATTTTCGTGATTAATAATCCTGAAATGGTATGCTGAATGCAAGAATTCAATCCAAATGACTTTCAAAAGGAATCAGTTTCCCTATTGTGATTGTAGATTATAATTGCAGTAGGTGGAGGCGGCCAAGAACAAGCGGATCTTCTTCCAAAGATAGAGAGCCGTGGAAAGGGACAAATGACGGTAAAAATTTAATTACGTACTTAAATAATTCTTTGAGAGATGTGCGAGTGTCGTGTCAGGAATCTTAATACGAGTGGAAGAAGTCCAAAGGATTGAACTTTAAAATTCTATTCAGATCTATGATTACGACTCGACTGTGTGATTAAAACACACTCCGATTCCAAACAGATTAATTCGTATCGAAATGAAATTTCTACGTCTGAAGAAAAATACTACAAGTAACGTATCTGTTGAATTGCATTGAAAATGTTGTCCTTGCTACAGGTGGAAGTAACACATGGAGAAGAAAAGCAAATAATAGCTCTTCCAGCTGAAAGATTGGATCGTTCGAAAAAATATTACGTAACGTTTACAGTACGAGGTGAAGCGCAACAAGAAACTGAGAAGCCGAAATCGTCGATCGGTATCCAAAGGAATGCCAAAAGCGTTTAGAAAGTCTTCAATTGTTAACTATATACATATCGAACCACACCATCTTGGCGATTTTGGCTACGTCTTTTCTATTCGAAGCAATATCGAAAACGTTTCCTATACATTTTTTACGTAATCATCTATTCTACCAATCTTCGTACACGCAACTGTTTCACATTGGATTTTCTACGACTGTGTACATTGTATTTTCACGACGAAACATTGATTCTCAATTTTTCGTGGTAACGATTGTATTTGAAAAGGCTCGAAAAACAAAACTGCCAGAAAACAAAAAACCAAGGTTCATGTATATCCAGAAAATCGAGCAGAAAATGCATATTCTGCACTCCTTCCATTGTAAAAAACGTAAAAAAAACACAGCATAGACATGTAAAATTGTATAATGTATTGCATCGGAGATGTTTTATGCATGAACTCTCAATTTTACGATACACGAATTACATTACATAAGGATTCAGCTGTATCGTATCCGACAAGAGAAGCGAATTTCATAAAGTAATCTAAGTTTGTTTCAATCCAATTTTGTCAAAAAAGGATCACTCGATCTCACTTGAACGTCACATAAAATTTTATTCGTAAAAATGCTGGTCAAGGAAATACTTACGAATTTATTCTACGTATACAATAAGAAATATTTCGTTCTTGCAAATGCAGGGACCACGTCACGACTAACGCGTACACGTTCTGTATATTTGTGTAAAGGGAGGCTCTAACATGTTATTCTGTATAAAATAAAAAAAAAAAAAAAATGAAATAAAAGAATCACGAATCATGTAACCAAGTTTATGTCAAACTCGGTTTTACATGCCCAAAATCGATAAGTATGTTATAGTGTTAATCGTAACAACGTTGATAATAAATCACTTTTTTAATGACACACGCACGTAAAAGGAGTTAGTCACTATAGAAAAGATATAGTCGTACGAAATTAAAGGTAGAAATAAGGTGTATTTATTTCTACTTTTAGAAACACTTGTAGAAACATTTTTCTTAGATTATCACACGAAAGTACAAACATAAGACGCATTTCTGTTATTTCTTCATACTCTAGAAACTCTAGATGTTTTCTCTGTTCTTTCTTTGATACAAACAATCCTTTGTATCAATCTGTCTTTTTACTTCGCTCAATTATTACAAATGATAAAACTTTTGATTTCGAAACTTTTCTGTACACTTCAAATTCCTCGTCGACAGTGTATTATTTCAAAATTACTAAAAAAAAAAAAAAAAACAATTTAAAGCAATTTCAATAAAAGCGTCCAATTAGGCATCATTGCACACGAGAAATTACAATCAACTCGCAACTCCCAATCCAGTCGCGTGTATTGCTAAATGTCACAGGGTAAGTAATGCGCGCAATTACAAATCGAAGTTTGTCCTCTTTCAGATCCTTTGATTTTCATGCAAACAGAAACGCACATCACGTAATAGCGTCGTCATTAGAGTGTTGTATGTATGTATGTATGATGAACGAATTGGGAATCGTAGTTATTCTCAAGTGAACTGGCAACGTACGGATTATCGATCAGACTCGCAAGAGTCAGCACGAGTGACGTAGTTAAACAAATGGTCGAACGGTTAATCGGTTTGATTCACTGGTGAAACGTACTGCTGGCACACGATCATCCTGGCAATAATGCCGACACCTCAGACGCGATCAACAAGAGTCAGACCGAGGTTCCCGACGATGCATCTTGAATATTCCATCGAACAGACGAAATACCTGTGAGAAACGTTCGCATGGACAAATGGCTCCAAGATAGGAAGCTTTGGCTTTTCGGTAGCACACTACCTCTGCTACCAAGGAGGTAAACACTTGTTATATTTTTTTGTTATATATTTCTTTTTTTTCGCGATACTTTTTTTTTTAACCTTTGATGACCTTTGAGATTTTCGAAAATATTATCGTTGATTGGTGAAAAATATTTCTAATAAATCGAAAGAATTTTTTCTTTCTTTGTGAAACTTCTCTTTTTCTTGGGCGGCTAGAAATTTGTTACTTCGTGATTCGATAGAAAACTTACGACTATTGATTAAATAAAATTATTTTTTTAATTTTAAAATATTTTCGTCGATCTTGGAAGATTAAATGAAATAACATTCGTGAAATATTGAATTGTCTCGCAATATTGTAACCTAACAATATCAGTGACAATACTCTTAGCATTTTTAATAGCTAGTGTTTTTTAATTTATTTAATCTTAGTTTCATTTCTGTTTATTCTGTTTAATTCCGTTTAATTAATTACAATTATAATTGTACTGTATAGAATTACTCCTCTGTTTCTTTTGCAATAAAAAATAATAGAAAATAATAGAAAATTGTTAAAAAAAATGCCACGGCCGGAATTTGAAAACTTATTCTTTCCAGAATACGTAACTTTGACATTGAATCGAATCGATCGATATTTGTTATAGTTTAAACACGCAAGACAAGTTGTAGTATATATTATACATTATGAATACTATTAAATGCGGCTGATGTATCAACAAACTTTTAACATTAGTCTCAAAGTAGAATAATTCTCTTAGAGCAAGACAATAATTTGCCCCAAATGTTCTAGTACGTATCTCCAATAAACTATCTGTGAAAATGTCAACCGGTGACGTTTGATTGTTTTAAAGATATTGTCAAATATTACCCCCGTTACTAGCTAAACATTGATAGTAATAATAAACAGCACTAATGCAAAACATGACCAAAGTTGATTAGAAGAAATTTTTAAAAAGAATATTATTACATTTTAAAATTCCACTTTCACATAATATCGTGTAGCTGATCTTCGAAAAATAAAATAAAACTTCTGAAAAATAACTTTTGCTACGATTTTATATATACATAAATATTTCTATGATAAAGTAATAAAGTGAACTCTTGAGAATTTAAGTGATGACTCGTTTTATAGTCACTCCCATACTGTAGTACATAAATATAGTTACTTTTATATAATATAAGTGTATTTAGATATTAGATCACGCAACTGGCACTAAGCATTTTATTACATAATCTAATCTCTAAAATTTAAATCGTCTATTTTACTCGAATATTATTTAGAATCATTGCTTTATAAATAATAAAGTATTATTAAGAAACGTGGTCGTCACCGTCGCGTTATTAAATTATCTATTAATATCAGCATCTATTTAATGAATCTCCTGTCCATACATATGAGTAATCGATAAACAACATCACCGCATAAATAGTCTTTCCGTGTCTTCAACGAAATTGATAAAGTTCGCTAAACTCGAAGGAAGGTTGCATAACTCGCGCACCCCCATTTTTATACACCTAAACCTGGTTCACGGTCATCATTTAAACATAACCAATATGGCAGCTGGATATCGATTGTCAATAATCAAGAGTTCAACAACAATGTAAAGTAGTAAAATAGCCTTTCAACGAGTTTAGTAGCGCTCGGTATGTTCGGCGATAAAGGTGTTTCATCATCGAAATCCTATGAACACTCTTCTGGGATTTTTGTACGTATAACAGCTTGAAATTTATCAGTTTAATGTACAAGATAATTGTTCAAATAAATCTGGATGATTCGTTTGAGAAACTTTGCACAATATTCTAAATGATGGAACCATGTGAATCGAATGATTTTCATTTTTGCAATTTCCTACGTAAAAGTATTATCCGACATTTCACGAAATTGTAGATTGTAAATTTACAAAAATTACAAATTATATATTTGAAAATTTCATTCTTACAGCAATATATGTAAATCAACAATATATATGTTTTTATTTTTAATATTCTATATTTTTTTTATAGAAATATCACATGATGCTTTATATGAACAATGCCAATCAGAGGTTTTTTATTTTTGCAATTTCACGTATGAGAATATTTCATGTCAATTTCGATGGTAATTTCGATTTCATTATTACATAGACATTATTATTATAGACATTCAATGATTATCACATTCGAAAAGTTGAATTATCAATCACATCGAACAACATTTGCATCGTAAATTACCAATGAAAATAAAATACGTGTAATTTTCTGTGAGTCTCATCGATTTCTTTTTATCTATGCTATAATTGTTCGTATCGCGACCGACATTCGAAACGAGTAAAACTTCTGTGTGTACACGATTTACAATAATATATAGTCATCGAGCAGAAAAAATTCATAATTGTCCCATGAATTTAACGCGACGCGGAAAAAGGTCAAAACAATCATGCGCTTCCTTCTACAAGTCCTCCTTAAGTCCAAAGTATTCCAAGCGTTTTAAATCAATTCTATTACTTTTTACCCGACAGTAACACGCGACTGATTTAATGAGAATACTGACGGTATTATTCTTCAAATAGACCATACTTGACGACGTCATTCATATCGACGTAATTTTCTAAATAGAAAAGGTTTCTTTTAAAGGTTTTCTTACTGTTTCTCTATAAGTGTTCGACATTTAAAATTTCGTACTAAAGATATAATTCGTAATAATGATTTGTCCTCTTTAGCCTGGAATCTTTTCAATATTAAATTAGTTACACTTTGAACTTAATAAAATTGATATATATATATA
>WIUT01005777.1:0-14410 GCA_010645135.1 Tetragonula clypearis
ATAGATTATTTAGATATAAAATACAATATAAAAACATACATTAACAAGCAAAGATTTTGCATTTTCTGAGAGCTTGCACAGCGTTTATTCCATTTTCGGAAGAGTAGTACAGCAAAATAACGAGAACGTTCTCTTTTAATTTTCAATTTTGAGATCGAGAACAAGCTAAACAATCGGGTATCAAGATACAACGCAATGAACTTGCAACGTGTTCATCTGTTAAAAAAAAAAAGAGAGAAAAAAAAGAAGAAAAACGCGACTACTCTTCGGGTTGCCAACTCAACTCAGAAATTAAATTTCTTGCAAGTACGTCGACGTCTTTTTTCCCCCCAGAGATATCGTCCATACCGTATTGCGAGACAGACTGTACCTGCTATGGCCTGTTTTTTTACAACGATCCCTGAACAGCAGTAATTCCGGCGGTATTCAGTATCTGGCTCCATAGCCGCGATGAATTATTCAAGATCGATTTGCGACAGATAGCGATCCGTATCGAGGGTTCATAGCCTGAAAGGAATAACTGGTTGGAATGTCAAGGATAAGCACCAGTAACGTTCCGCTGGGCGATTGAACCGAATAGAAAAGGGAATATCTTTAAATCACCCCACTCCTTCCCGCGTTGAAGTCGCGCTCGAGCATAATTTTGTTTGCTCGCGCGTTGTATTTTTTTCTTTTTCTTTTTTTATTTGTTCATCGAAAGCTCCGAAAGTTGGTGCTACCTTTCAATTCAGAAACGAAGCGCGCGCCAATCTACAATCCAGGACTTTTGCGAGATACAGATGTTTCGAAGCTTGCGACGCATCGAAATTTTTCAATAATTTCCTGAATCCTCGGGAACAGACAGACAGAGCTCACACTCATAGTCTGTACAGTCACAGTCTTAAGCTCACTATTAACGATCTTTTTTTTTTTTTAACAAAGTTGCATCGGTTTAAATTATTCACAATTTTACCACATTGTTATTACTGTTATCATATTATGCTCTTCACTGTATAATATATTTGAGTTGCCCATAAGTAATGTCGTTTTTCTGAATACTGTAGAAAATTTCATTTCACTTGAGACTTAATTAAGCTTCAATCTACAATGCAATATTCTATCTGACAAACGTTCCACTCCCGTTTTGCAAAATGTGGGTGATCTTCAGATATAAAATAAACCAGGTCTTCCAGGGAAGATCGATTTTCAAACCGATTAAAAAGTTCTCAAGCCTTGACTAAAATTTGTTCAAACCAACGCTGGCACGCTCTGGTGTATCCAAGACGCCATAAACATAAGCATTAATGGCGTTTGTGGTATTGTTACGCTTTCGAAACATGGAATTTATCCAATCCTTTGCTCTTCCATTCTTATATGATTCGCTCGAAAATTTAGCAATATTGCAAAATTTAATAATAAGCGCGCTGCCAATATAAGCAATGTCAATACATATTTAACTGGGATACGATATATAGGTTATGTTGTAACAAGTTAAATTATCGATGGCAACGTTTGTTAACGCTAAACGTACCGGCATTTTACATATACCTATCTTATAAAAGGGTCATTTGACCCCTTATGAATAAACGACTGATTTTTAGAAAGAAATTCTTAATTTATCAAAGGGAATAATTCGCAACGTAACTTCTGATTTCTAATAAAATAATCAAACGTATATATCTTTATTTAAATAAAAAAAAAATCAATTAATCGCACTTTTTACATATGACTGGTTTCTCCCTTCATACATTTGTATCCGCAGACAAATTTTTTGCAAATTATGCAAGTTTGGGTGATTTTATTCGACATTTTCTTCGTGATTGGCAGATACTGCTTGATGTTCCTTGTTGCAGGTTTTCCTTTCCTTCATCAAGAAATTCGTGATACTCTGTGACTAGTTCATCCTGCTAATTGTAACAGGAAACGCTGTCCTTGATATTTTTATTCCAGTTGTTTCCCGACAGAGTATTCATGCATTGATTCCAGCTAAATCCATGATATTGAAGAATACGTGAACAGGCCGTCTATTGCATTTGGATTTGACGCTGTATTTTCGCGCCATTTTGGTGCAACCACATGCGACGCCATTTTAGTATATTATAATAACTAATTGTATATTTATTATAATACATTATAATATATTATAATTGTATATTTTAGTATATTATTGTATAATTTAGTATATTATAATTTTAGTATATTATAACAACTAATTGTTTCGGGTGTTCGCTTTCTATTGTTTTTGGTTTTGACGCAATTTATGTCTCGTACTTAGTGTCGTCAACCTTTCTCGTTGGTTTCGATTTGTAAATTCAGTCAGAGAAATCAGTAAATTTCGTGAGGGGTACATAAGGCATGCAAAGAATTTTTCTCGGTAAGAACAAGCTAAGAGAAAAACAGAAAGCGAGAAATCGAATAATCCAGGTAATATGAGAATTCACAGAAAGTCGGATCGGCGAATGAAGTGACAACGAATGTACGATCTTAAAGTAAATTCTGAAAACGAGGTCATTTGTACCCCGCTTGGAACGTTTAGTGTTAAATCCAAGCGCGTTACGCGAAGAGAAGAAACCTGAATCGAGGTCTCTTAACACTAGAATTACCGAAAGTTAATTGAAAACTTCCTTTCCAACACCAATGAAACGATATTACCGAGAATAACTGAGATTTACTCGCTTTGATAAATTGAATAATCCAGATAATATAAGAATTCACAGAAAGTCGGATCGGCGAATGAAGTGACGATGAACGTACGATCTTAAAGTAAATTTTGAAAACGAGGTCATTTGTACCCCGCTTGGCACGTTTACTGTTAAATTTGCCAAAAAGAAAAAAAAAAAAAAAAAACGACATTACTTACATCTAACACGATATTTCGTTGGAAAAGACAATGGAAACGCAGTGAAAGTATCTCTCGCGTCAGCGCCTATGGGCACCTGTCGTAAACGTAGGATAAGAAATGGCTAGCCAACGAAGAACTCGAGCAACTCGGTCTGCGGTTTTTCGGAGTAACAAGAAAAATGTTACTAAACGAAACGGCGCGTTATCGATCCAGCTTAGAACTGTGCTAGTCGCTTTTCTCCCCGAGCAAACGTACACTTTGCCGGATCGTTGCTTTCCCTCGCCGTCGCGAGTGAAAAGGTATTATTATGCATAATCACGGGACAATTTGCATAGTAAAAAGAGATCGTTCGAGAAAGGAGCCGTGTGTTTCGCGGAGGAGCACGATGAAAAACACAAGTCGCGCAGCGACGATAAAAAAAAAGAAAAAAAAAGAAACTCACGCAACAACGAATTCGCGTGAGATAAAATCACGATAGAATCGTTAGATACGATTACGAAACATGTTACGAAAACGCGCGAAATAATGCAAATGCAAAGGGGGGAAAAATCTGCTTGTTTTCAATACAGAGACGTTTGACGCGCGTAACGACTGAGAAAAGGAAAAAACAAACAAACTGGTGGCTACAGTCGAATATATTCAAATCGATACAACATTTCGATCAATCAAACGAAACACGAAATACAGCGAGCGGCTAAAAGCTCTGTGCTCGCTGCGATCCTTCGGTCGGTACGCTATTATTATGATCGAAAGCGTTTCGACGTCACGAACTTTTGAGCTCATACCTACGAATAATTCTAACGTGCACACACAACGGGTAAAACTAATTTACGCTGACGTCGATAACGTAACAACGTCCATCATTTTTAAAGAACGTAATCTCGCGTTGAGGCAAACGCTCTGTAAAAATGTAATACGCTTGGAAAATATATATTTTTCCTGGCCGGTAGTAGATCAATACTCGTGGTCAATCGAGTGACCAAAGTAACGCACACAGGCGTGACGACGAGCGTGTGTCACAATCCCGAAAAAAAAAAAACACGCGGCGCGTGTTTTCGACCAGCGTGAAAACCTAAAAACCAGCAGCCGGAGCTCTCGTATTCTGCCAAAGTCTGGCGGTAAGAAAACAATTTTAAATCATCTTACCGGCTACGATCTATCGTAGGCAGTTTTACGACGCACGGAGACACACACACACCGTGTTGGGTTGTTGCTATTTCGTAGCAATTCCAGGCCCCTCTCTTTCTCTCTCTCTTTCTGTTCTTGTATCAGCTCTTGCGCGGAGTTTGGCTTGAAGACAGCACGTCGAAACGACAGCGGGGCAAACAGCGTGAACTGGTTAAATACACGTTGAGCACGAAATTGTGAAATTGACGTAACCAGCGGCGGGCGTAACTTCTTTCTTTTCTCTTTCAGCAGGTTTTACTTGCGAAAAAGAGACACCCACCTTTCTTTCACAACACACGACCGAATTCCAGTTTCCGTGACACTTGGGGTCTCCGTGACACTCTTCTCGCCTGTCCACCCTACCGCTATCCCCCTATGTGTACACGCATAATTTCAACCGACGATCCGACGTGAAACACCCGCGCATCCTGTGAACGATCGACGGAGAGAATAAGAATAAGAATAAGAAGAAGAAGACGACGACGAAGAAGAAGAAGAAGAAGAAGCAGAAGAAAGAAGATTATAGCGCGATTATATTACACCGGTGTTTCGAAAGCGATACGCGACAACGTCGAGGGTGGACGGGAGAAAGGAGAAACCGAGCATGAGGGAGGGTATGCTTATCGTCGATAAGCCGCGGGCGATATTTCCGGGATCAGCGGGAGTAGCCGCGCGCGAAAGAAAGAATTCCTCGAGATTCTCTCCCTCGAAGGAGAATGCTGCTTCCGCGAAATTCTCGCTGCAATTCTCCTTTAACTCGGAATAATTCGCGCGATGGAGAGAAACGAACAAGTAGGCACTCTCTCGAGAAGTCTCTCCACAATTCTCGTCTCGTCTTCAATTATCTTCCGTTCTTTCCGCGAGAAACGTTCTTTCTCCACCACCACCCCGCGGCGATTCGTTCACTTCCTCGCCCTTCACTTCTCGAGGGACAATTGCGCGAAAATAGGAATTAGCACTTCGAGCACTCGAACGAGAGAGGCAAATGCAAATCCCTACATTTGAATCCCTAAATTCTGAAGCCTGAACAACTGAGTGAGTCGAAGGCTGCTGCGCTCCCGCGGCTTACACGCCACCTCTCCCCCACCCCCCCCTCTCTCTCTCTCTTTATCTCTTCACTCTCCGTTCCCTTTGTCACGACTCTTGCTCTCTAAACGAACATTAACGACGACGACAACAAACAACATCAAACATCGACAATTCTCGTCCCGACGAGCGACCACCGTCGTCGTGACGCGCCTCGTCGTTCCGCCTCCGAGGCAGCGAGCGTGCGTAGTACTCGCATCTCGAGGCGAGACCGATCCTCGCCTCGAGGATGCACAACAACCGAAGAGAGTGTCCACTCTACTCTCGCATCGTTCCCGTTTTCTCCGACTCGTTCGACCCACAGACACTGTGACCCGTGTGTGTTCTCGCGCGACGTCGGGCCATCGATCACCGTTTGAAACGAGCGATCGAACGTTGTTGCAGCGAGAGAGAGAGAGAGAGAGAGAGAGAGAGAGAGAAGGGATTGATAATATAGAAAGGACGAAGCGAGCAGAGATTAACAGGGTGAAGGAAGAGAGAGAGAAAGAGAGAGAGATGGGAAGGCAGGCGTAGAGGCGAGAGAGAAGAGAGTAAAGAAAAGGTGGAAAGAAACAAGTAGACGCACAGTAGAAACGAATTTCGAAAGGGGAATTCTCTACGGACGCAAGTACGCAACTCTCTATCTATCGAACGCGTGGTCTTTCGTAGCACGTACGAATGCGGCGGAGCTACTAGCTAGCGCGAGGTAAAAGAGACGAAGCGAGCTTCTCCCCGAAGCTGATCCTGCGTGCTAAACGAGCCGCCTCCGCCGCCGCCACCCGGCCCTACCCCACCTATCCCCTCTGTCAGTTTTCCCCGCCGACTCTCCCCTCGCGCCATCCCAACATCGCGCATCCCACCCACAGAGCATTACCGTGGCCTCCACCATCGTCCACGACCCACCGCTATTCTAACCTCTACCGCATCCACCGCCAACGGCGCTCTCTACTCGCCAGAACCTCGACGTTTTCTTCCTTCGTTACCTTCCTTCCTTCCTTCCTTCTTTCCTTCCTCTCTCACCTTCTCTTCTCCTACGTCGTTTTCGCCACTCCTACGGTCTACTTCCGGTCTACGTGCGCCGTTTTCACCATTCACGCACACGTAACTTTCGCGCGACGAAGGGGGTGATCGCGCGTTGGCGGGAAAAATCGTCGTCGACGTGTCCCCGAGATCGGAGATCGTTTTTTTTTCTTTCTAGCACCGTTTGGGAAAAGCCTTGCGTTTTTAGAAAACAGCGCTTTCGTTTTTAGTGAATTTTCGTTTTCTCTTTCGTCTCCCTTCTTTTCTTCCTTTAGTGTTCGCTCTATCCTGCGTGATTTTACAATACTATTTTTTCCTTTCTTTTCTTTTCTCGGTATATTACGTGAATTTAAATTAGTCCGTCGTTTCTAGCGACAGATTTTCAACCTTCGGTAGATGTTTCTTCGCTAGATGATCGCAGATGGGCTGTCTTTCAATTGGACACGAAGATCATTTCGAAAATGGTATCAAACGTGAACACTTTCCATCGTGTAAAAAACATGAGAAACTTCACACGGCACGATCTTCTAATAATTAACTTGGAAATAAATAATCCGGTTCTTTTAGAACTTGAAGATGTAGGAAAAGACCTGATAAATAGGTAGATTGAATTTTCCAAGTACCGAGTCACGATTCTAACCTCGACCGCATCCCACCAGTACTCTGCTCGTTAACCTTATCGTTTTCTTCACCCCATTTTCTTCGCCCTCACATTTCCCCCCTGTCTTTTCGCTGCCTTTTTTCGCCGTTCTCTTGCACAAAGTGTTCGCAAGCTAATTGTTTGACGAGAAAAATCGTTTGAGATTTCAACGAGACGATAAGTAGATTGAATTTCGTAGTTCGAAGAACACTGTCGCAATCTATCGTCATTCTAACCTCAACGATCGAAAGTTCCACTCGTTAATCTTATCGTTTTGTTTCTACTTTCCTCTCATCTTCTGCACTCTCTTCTATGCTTTTACTTTTTTACCGCGCCTCTTCCGACTATCGCCTTTTACCCTGCTTTTTCCGTTTCGTCCTTTTTCTTCCGGTCTACGCGCGCCATTTTCATCGTTAAACACGCAACGAAGAACGTCGTCGCACGTTAATTTCCTCGACGAGGAAAATCGTTCAAGTATTTACTTGGAGACGAAGAAGTCTGATACCTTTTTGATCGAAAATGAAAAGACGCGATGAGTTGATCATCTTGAATTTCGAAGAGGTTAGGTGTCTTCGTGACGACTAATTATTTGCGAGAACCTGTCGCTATTCTAACCTCTAGCGATCTACCGTTCTAGTCGCTAATTTTATTTTTCACTTTGTTTGTTACCTTTCTCACCTTCTTCTTCTTCTTCTTCTTCACATTTTTCTCGTTTCTTTTTTCTATTTTTCTTCTTCCGGTCTACGTGCGCCATTTTCATTATTACGCGCACGTAACCTCCATCGCTTCGACACCAGTGACGCATGTTAATTGGCGGGAAAAATCGTCAAAGTGTTCAGGCACTTGGTGACGAAGAAACGTGATTCTCGATTGTGATCGAATATTATTCGAAAAGGCGTGACAAAAATAGATCGAATTTGAAGAGTACTGTCACGATCCACTGCCATTCTAACCTCTACAGCGTCCATCACCAATGGCTTATATAGTTGTCAATTTTGTTGTTTTCTTTCTTTGTCACTTTCTCCACCTTTCTTCCGCGAATTTCACCTCTTTCTCGTTCACTTTTTCTACTCTTTCTTGCCCGCCTTTTTCTGCCTTCCGGTTTCCGGTCTACGTGCGCCATTTTTATCATTGCAAGCACGTGACTTTCGTCACGAGTGACGCATGCTAATGTCAAAATGTTCACTTGGAAACTTGATAAGAAACTTGATTTATTTTCGATCGAATTACACGAAAAAAAAAAGAAAAAGAAAAAGGAAAAAACACGACAAGTTGACTGAACTTTGAAGTATCGACAACTTATCGTCACGATTTATCGCTATTCTAACCTCTACCGTGTCTATCACCAACAACTCTGCTCGTTAATCTTTTTTCTTTTCTCTTTTTTCTTTTCTTCGCCTTTTTTTCTGTACCTTTCTCCGCCTTCTCCCAGTCCTACCACTTCCAGTAGATCAGATCGTTAATTTTACGTAAACTTTGATCGCGGCGAGTGTCTCACGCTGTGATTTCCTTGGCGGGGAAAATCAAAAGCACTTACTCGAAGACGAAGGCATCCGATCCCGTTAGCGATTGAAGATTACACGAGAAAGACACGAGAAAGTAGATTGGATTTTAAAAGAGTTTCGAGCAAGAGTACGAGGAAATGGCACGATGACTTGGATTTATCATCTTTTTAACAAGGGATTTTCACGATCGGTCGAGACTGAGAGACAACTTCTCCCGAACAGAGAAATCGGTGCAACGCGGAAACGAGTTTGCGAGTTTTATTATTTGCCGAAGTTTTTTCCAGTAAAGTGAAATATCGCGCACCGATGAGCACGAGCCTTTTGAGCTTTTTAGATTTCGTTAAGGGTAATTTTAGACGAATCAAATGGGGGGGGGGAGGGAGGGAATTCGCAGGGATCTGCTTTCAAACTTCAATCTACATCGCGGAATCATTTGTGAATTATCACGGGCGTCAAAGAAATTCACGAGCGTGAAATGGAACGTGTAATAACGTCGAATGTCAAACTGCAGCAACTACAAAGGGAGACGAAACAGAGACGAAGAAAAGAAAGGGAAAAAAGAAAGAAAAGAGAGAAGAGAAGAGAGGAAATATTTCCCCGGAGATGAAACAGCTGCGCGCGAGCAAAGTTTTACCTTTGCACGAGACGATATTTATGAATTATACTCTCCTCGAATGCGAATTTCAATTGCAAAACTGAAGTCTCGTGGCCATAAATACAATCCAGTTAGAAGAACAGCGGGCCAGAAAAATATTGGCACGCCCAGTTTTTCGGCGGCATTTTCACGAAAACGAAAAACGATGCATTCTCGTGGAATTTTTCTACACAATTTCGACTTTTAGTGTTCCTGTCGAATGGAATCTCGTGTAAGAAAAAAAAAAAAAAAAAGAAGATAGAAATTCGGATAGAAATGGAAACGAGTTTTATCTGAGAACAACGTATTATTGGAAATCCATTTCTATACGTTCGAACGCTATTCGTTGGATTAGCATCCAATTTTAGAGACAACATCGAAAACTTCTTTAATCAATAAATTATCTGTCCCCGCGACAGGAAAAATTCTTATCTTCATATTTCATAAGGAAGGTTCTATTCTCTGTCTGAGAACTTTTATTTTTCAAGAACGTTTATCTATCCGTTTCCATCGGCGACGGTTTCTCCGAAGAAGTTTCCACCAACTTTCTCCATCCTTCTGTATCAAATTATGCAATGATACTTTATTTACGTTTCGCCCTCGAATACACGGCTCGATCAACATCGACTCGATTCACTCGAATTTTCGATTATCGTGTGAAACCCAATTGTTGCAAAATTGCTATTTTGCCGCACGTAGTGCAAACTGTTTACAGAAACACAGATGTTGCCACGAAATATCGGAACGAGAGACCAGAGAGAGAGAGAGAGAGGCGTGCCTCGGCTCTCTGTGTATATATATATATATACTTTCGATCTCGATAGATCTGAAAAATGTTGCGCTTCCTCCGATCAACCGGCGCCGAGAACGTTCGAGAATTAGCAAACACTTGGAACGAACGACGCCTTTGTATTATACAATACGTACAGACGAGGAATTCCAAGGCAGCGGCGATCAAAACCAGCTATTTCATCCAGCTTCGAAACCAGCCAGCTTGTTTCGAACGCTGCTGAAAACGCTACAAACGACAAAATGCCACTAATATCGATCAACAGGCTCGTTGCTGAAAACTCGTTGTTGGTAACGTCAATACGAGGCAACGTCGTGTAATCAGGTCATGGATATATACTGAAATCGACTGGGACAGGGTCGCTATTGTCCCTCTCTCTCTCTTTCTCTCGTTTACATCTGAAGAAAAAAAAAAAAAAAAAGAAGAAAGAGGGAGGAAAATCGTGCGTTTTGTCTACACACACGTGTGCGTGGATCGCGGCTTGGAAATCAGCCACGAGAAGTACGCGTATCCCCCCTCTCTGCAAGTTTAAGCATTGGAAAAACGAACAAAGGCGTTAGTGCCGAATGTCGCGTGTTTCTTTCTTTCTTTCTTTTTTTTTTTTTCTATGCTGTTCATTTTTCTTCTCACGTGTCCCATGAACGAGTAAACCTAACCTAAAAAACGATTCTTCGACAATGTGACAATTTTCTCACAGCTTCGTCCGAGTTAATTGAACAGCTATTTGCGCATAATTAAATTAAGCGAGATATTTCCCATCGCGGGAACACATCGCGTATCGAGTATTATATGTTTTTGTCATTTAGATTTAGAAGCTCGAGCTTTGAACTCGCCGCCGGCTTAATCTCTGATTAATGGCACGCCGCAACGATTCCATCCCCCCGGGTGTCAGATTAATGATCGAAGTTGAAGACAAACGAGCTTCGGTGTTGGACAATCGACTGCGAGAAAATCCAATTTTTAACGTAAACCTAACCTAAACCTCCAACTGAGCAGATTTTACAGACGATAAAACGTGGTTAGGCTCAGGATTAGATTAAGTTAGGTTATATTAAGTTCAGGATTAGATTAGATTGAGTTTAGGTTAGGTTTTTATACAGGATTTGTGCAGATAATAACGAGATTGCAAATGGTTGTGGATTTCGCAAATAGACAACCAGGTATAGATTTAGATTTGATCTAGAATTAGATTAAGTCAGGTTATGTCTAAATTAGGTTTAGGTTAGGTTTTTATACAGAATTGTGCAGATAATAACGAGATTGCAAGTGGGTGTGGATTTTGCAAATAGACAACCAGCTATAGATGTAGATTAGGTTTAGAATTAGATTAAGTTAGGTTACGTTTAGATCAGGTTTAGGTTAGATTTTTATACAGAATTGTGCAGATAATAACGAGATTGCAAATGATTGTGGATTTCGCAAACAGACAACCAGGTATAGATTTAGATTTGACTTAGAATTAGATTACGTCAGGTTATGTCTAAATTAGGTTTAGAATTAGATTCAGTTAGGTTACGTTTAGGTCAGGTTTAGGATTAGATTAGGTTTAGGTTAGGTTTAAGTCTAGAAAATATTTGACTGTTTCGTCATTAATATCCTTCCACGTTTCTTTTCCAAGATTGTAACATTCAAAATATTCATTTGATTTGTCGTTATTAATATTCTTCCCATTTCATCCTCTTTCAAAGTTGAGCTTTCAAAATTAACTGTGCTTACAATACATACGTTCCAGCACAGAAGACTTTTTTCAAAAACTAGTTCTCTGACATCGAGGCCAAAAAAGATGAACAGATCATCTGATTGTCGATAGTGTAGGGATGTAACTTAGATGATTTATTATATTAAACAATAAAGAAAACGGACAACAAAACGACAAACGATGAATACAAGATAGACAACTCAAACGACAATAATTCGAATAAACTTAAACGACACGATTAATGTACAACACAAATTACTCTTTTGACCACACTCGTTCAACACTTTTTTTCGACTCTCTCCTGACACGCACGACTTTCTTCTTTTTTTAAAAAAAAAGAAAAAGAAAAGCGCTCAATGCCAATGCTGTGCCTCTCGCATCACATTCATACTTTTCATTTCACGCATCTTCAGCAAACAGGCCATCTATTAAAAGTGAAAATAACTAAATATATAACTATACACAATAATTTCGACACTACAATAGCAATTAATATTCCTTTACTGAGCTTTTGTTCTGAAATCTTCTTAAGTGCTGCACAGTGCACGTACACTTTAGCGAGAAGCTTTTAAAAAAAACCAGTTTTCAATATTTGTCTCGAGGCTAGAAAATATGTCGTCAGCAGTTAATATTCCCCTAATTGATTTTGCGCCAAGTCTTTCATAATTTACGACCGTAATATTGACCGTCGTTGTGATCGAGCAAACGCGATCACTCGTAGTTATCGACGACAGGTAATGTCTGTGGCTGGTCTAAGGATCGAGTAAGCAGCTCAATGATGTATTGTCTTAAGGTTGTCTTGAACCGCAGACTTGGTCCGTGGCACGTGACCATCTGTGGTTCCGGCTAGTGGCCACAACTACCGATAACTACCGGTTGCTCGTTTTCCCCCCCCCCCCCCCCAATAATCGCGACGATTAATTTCGACAGAATTGATCTCGAACAAGAAACGATTCGCTCGAAACGCAGCGAAGAACTGTACGAACTGAATAAACAGTGAAAAACTGTCGATGATTTATGCTGATGTAACATACGACGATTTATTTGTTGGTCACATTTTAAAGCTTCCGCTTTGACAGCCGCACACTTTTTTCTTTTTTTTTTTTAATGATTTTACACGATGCAACAGCCGGGCAAACGAGGATACTTTTTCTTTCTCGAAAAATGTGAAAATTCTCAGACGCATTTTGTAAGAGTTAAAATTCCTCCTTACAAACCTACCGATTCTTTTCCTCTTACCATTTTATTAAATTAAATATATAATAAAATTCCTTTCGAATTTTCGTCCTAATTTCACCTCAATGTTCCACGAGTAAAGCGATGACAGAAGAAGATCGCGCGGCAAGTTTCAAAGGGTCGTCTCGTAAAGGGTGATCTTCAATCTTCGAAAACGATTTCTCGAACCTCGTCACGAGGAAAAGTTTTCCAACACGTTTTTACGCGAGTTTTTGAATTTTTACAATCTTCGAGAACAGAGCGCGTAAAGCCATCTTTGAAAAAAAAAAAAAAAAAAAAAGAAAACCTCACTCATTATCACAAGTGGCGAAGCTTCGCAATTTAAAGTAGAACCAAGTGAATCGTCAACGCGATGTTCTTTTTTCCTTTTACGAGATTGTAAATCACTTCGAATCGTCGTAAATTTTTTTCTGAAATTTTTTCTTTTTTGGTTCAACGACTCGGTGACGAGGAGAGAGATATTTTTACTACAGGGGGGGGGGGTTGTTTTTCTCATCGGTCATCATCTGGAAGAGTCAAATACCGTTGAAAGCCACCAAACAGCGACGCGGGTCTTTGAATATCTCGCGGGTATCTGAATCTGTCAGGATCGCAAACATTCGTATGAAGAAAAGATGCTCTCGCTGGATTTCGCTCGCTTCGTTTTTTCAACCCGATGTTTTGCAACCCGACCTGAATTCACGATCTCGGCTATTCATACATCCGCGATTTCCATAATTTGCGTGGGTAATTAGTCCGAATTCCGGCGGCGGAGGAAGTATTTCCGCGAAATATTTGAACCGCTTTTTACCTCCCTTTGATATTTACTTTTTCACTCGGAGAAACTTTGACATCGAGCTTTATAACATCGCGAGATTACTATCGATTTGTCGCGCGATTTAACAACGCGTGTGCGAAAGAGCGTACGATTTCGACGTACGATTTATCTTTGCATGGTATCTTTGGCAACGCCCTGATGAATAAATTCGGGAAACAATGGCGGCGAATTTATCGACGACAACGCTTTTATTTATCGATGCACTCGTCGATTTATACGCGGCGATCTCGTCGAAAATTCGCATACGGCTGCTCGTCGATAATTTGCAAACATGGAACGACGATGTAATAAAGAAACGTTGCTCTCAACTCGACGACTTTTGATCAACGAAAGTAATTGAAAGAGATATGGCGAACAATAGAGTCGTCTTTGCGGTTGGACACAGATCGATATGAGTGAATTTCTCCGATATTTTCGCTCGGTTTTCGGCCGGTTACAATGTGTTGTAACGAACCGTCACAGTACGTACCGGGTGTCCCATTCGACAGTGAGCCGCGCAATTCGTCACATAAAGAAAATTCGTCTCGAGTAAAACTTACTTTGTTTCGGCAGTGAATGATCTCGAACAATCTTGGAATATCGTTGCATATTTAGGCCGATAAATTCATCATGGGACGGGCTGACACACGTTCGTCTGAAAATATACAGTTCCATTTGAGAAGATGAAGATCGTCTTGAAATTTCAGAAAAAATCAGATGAAATTTATGTTACACGTAAGATTTATGTCACAGCAAGATGTTCTCTCTTGAAAGAAAATAAATTTCACTTGAAACATTTTCTTCTGTAATGAATAATTTAGAACAGAGGTAACGAACAAACAATAGTCTCATTTAAGAAGACGATGATCATCTTGAAATTTCAGAAAAATCGTTTAGAAAAAATTTCATGTTACATATAAGATTTATGCATAGTAGGAAAAGAAAATAAATTTCACTTGCAACATTTTCTTCTGTAATGAATAATTTAGAACAGAGGTAACGAACAAACAATAGTCTCATTTAAGAAGACGATGATC